>KZ308706.1:176899-196413 GCA_000376725.2 Ladona fulva | reverse complement strand
CCACAAGCCAGGTGACAAGGTCTTTACAAGTTAAAATACATAAGAGCGAAGCATTCAGAAACTAGTCAATAAAAAACTGTGCTGAAATTCTAAAGTAATTTCTTTTAAGATGTTTGTTAAGTTTCACGAAGTCACGCTTTAACATATTAATTTTATGTTTATAGCCAAAATAATACATTACACAATTCAGATATATAATTCAAAAGACTATCAAACCATAGGTAATGAAAATTCAAAGAAAGGATACTTTTACAACATTCGAAGTAAGAGGGGGAATTTGAAAAGTCAAACAAAAATAAAACGGTTGATATCGTGAAAGATCTCGGGGAATGACCTGCCTAACAGTTTTACAATATGAACGATGAGGACAAAGAAATTGTGCATAGACATTCGACGAATAAAGTAGAAATTCATTTAAAGATATTACACTGTATTGCTAAGAATATGTAATGAAAGCTTCACCTAACGAAGCCTTAGCTTTATGGAACTCCATACTAAGGATCACGATGAAATAATTTGGCGTAAGTTCCTCGTAAAGAAATACTTAAACCTGGCGAGTGGTTTCATACTAATACAGGTTTATCTTTAGGCCGGATTCGCGATATTTAAGTATTTATTCACATGGAACTTATGTCTAGTTATTTCATCATGCTACCTAACAATTGACATTCGGTTTCACGCTTCTTTAAAATAAGTCATCTAATATAATAAAGCAATCCGTGCAAGTGTTTCCTAGCATAAAGCGATATTAATTAAGGCAACTGGTAAATCCAAGATTATCAGGTGAAGGCTAAGATTAATTATCTTTCAAACACTAGGCTCCAAAAAAACTTTAGGAGACTTGATAAATAATGAGAAAAATCATCAAATTATAGACAGAATTTCAGAAACTGCAATAAAGGATGATTGATATCTCTGGACCTTTTCAGGAGTAGTTGGCAATAGGTTAACAAAACAGGCAGACATCTGTGCTGACTGTGGGAGAAGAAACCAACTGGTTGAATTCAAGAAGTAATTAAAGGAACCATGTAAAAGAGAAGGCAACGGGAAGGACTCAGGAGGAAGAATTAAAAATGGAATGATTTCATGGAAAAGAATGGTAAAAGAGAGAAATCAATGACAATGGTCCAAATATAGAGAAAATAAACAAACTGGGAAGAATATACGTTGTCCATAGGTGGCCCTAATTAAGAAAGAAGAAGATATTACAGTCAGTATTAATGAAAATTCTACTTTGTGGAATCCTAGCAAAATATAATTTCTCAAGATTTGAAATGCTAGAGTTCATGAAAACATAAAATTGTGCAAGGAAAACATATATGGATTGTTTCATCTCATGTAATTATGTATTACGTCATTTGTTAGCTATATAAATTTATATTTTAAGAGATTTTTTCAATTAAAAATTATTTTTTTCAAACATAGTTGCTGATATACAACTTTATTAATATCAAAATTTTGCAGTTTTCAATATGTTTTGCTAAGGTCGTGATATATCTCCTCATGCTATTCATTTGACCCCCAAGATTCATAGTCTTCTGCAAGAAGTGCTCTGACAGCATCAGACAGTCCAATATATTTCAAGATGTAGCATTGCCCTTTGTTTGCTTTCTAATTCAATGCACTAGATTATTTCCGTTTTCCCGCCATTACTTCTAAAAGAATGTAGTAAATGATGAAAGTGCTCGAATTAGGGAACTCTAGACAGGAGTAATACGTCTAAAACGGGAAATTTTTATGCAACTTTATTGATAATCTTGCATGAAATTGAATGTATTGAAATTAGTTACTTTGAAAGAATGAAAAATTGATTTTGTTATCGTGAAAATGTATTCAGTGACAATTCCATCGAATTTTTATTCCCTGTTTTGTAAACAAGAGGTAATTAGAATATCGGAGATTGTTTTATATTCTTAGGCGCTTTCTAGGATACATTCCATGGTATTGGTAGAAATTCGTACTAATTTCTCTAATTAGATGAGCGTTCACCTTTTAAAGTCAATTTTCAGTGTATAGGATACTTGGAAACGTGTTTTTCACGGAGCGTTATAGAAATTACCCGTCTACTTTAGTAGTATAGTTGTATTGTTAATAGTGCTTCGAAAGCTGAAAAATTTAGCGCATTTGGGCCCCCACCGGGATTTGAACCCTCTCTCAACAAAGTCGATCGCTGTACCCACTTGGCTACCTGGGACTCACGTCTGCATCTGTTATATACAAATCTCAGCATACACAATACCGTTCGTTGCTGAAAATTTATGGATTAAAATTTGGGTCACCGAGCTCAAGATGAAGGTCAACTACGGTTCTGACAGTTGATGGCGATCAGCTGAAACTGGCAAATCGAACTTTGGGCGGAGAAGCGGGTAAGCGATTCTCAGATTAGCGTAGACAAAAAGAATAAACTTTGAAATTTTCCTCATTTCCTAGAGGATTTAATAAAAGAATGATATAAGAACAGGATTGCTTGAGTAGGAAGGTAAGGATATTATTTTTCTTTCAGAAAACACAAGGGATGACGTTTAATTTAATATTCCTTATCTATATGAGATCTAACGATCGTGATTTCATTTCGAACATCGGCATGTTACGACACCCCCACCCCACAAGAAGTTAAACGAAATACGAAGTTCGAGTTGAAATGTAGCGTAAAATTTTATTTCGAATATCTTCAGCTTAATCGACGAGACCAACGTATTACTTAAGAATGAAATGAGATGCTGATAGAAGAAAACAATCATAGACGCTACGCTATTTTCTTCAGATTGCTCCGCAAAGAGAGTAGGAAATTGCGCGCTCGACGTATATCTTATTATTAGCTGAAATTACGTGTTAAGTGAAGACAGATAAATAGAGATCAGACAGGAACACGCAGTTATATTAGTACAAGTAAATCATTAATTCATAACTTGCATAATTTAGCCCTTTATTATTATTATTACTATCGTTATTATCATTATTATTATCACTAAAATCCTTGCAGACAGACCATAAGCCAGGTGGCAAGGTCTTTACAAGTTAAAATACATAAGAGCGAAGCATTCAACGTTATATATAAATACACAGATAAACTCCAGGTGTTCTGGCCAAATATTGTGGAACGCCATCTAAAGTAATTGCAAAACGTACTAAATTGTGGAAAATACGAAGTAAGTTTTGCAATTATTTTTAAATATACAGTATATCATTTCCAATCTCCTTCACAGCTTTCAGCCTTCAAATCCTACATTCATTTATGCATCCCCTCTCAGCAATATCTCTGTATAGAACAGTTAATGTAAGTTGAAATCTCGCTATCATAGCATCACTGTTTACAATACATACAGTTACAATAACAATAAATCTAGATATAATAATAATGCCATTAAGGTATGAGGATTGTTTTCAAATGTCCTAACCATTGCTGCAGGTTCTCACAAAATTAATATTCTACTTTAAATTATTTACACGTTAATACATCCACAGCATTACACTTACAAAATAACACGTTTTTACTGAAAGCTGTTGTCAATCATCCAATTACTGTATCTTTAGGTTTCCCATCAAATAACGGTTGTCTAAACATTAACGGAAATAATGATTAATTCATACAATTACATTGCTAACAATGGCCAAAGATCGTAAGATATGAAATTTATTGATACCTTTATTCCGCATTATTTTCCTTTTTTAATGAATTCTGGAAGCATATCTGTTCTTTTGGTTTATATATGTGCCTCTCCATTTCTTACTCTCGGGATGCATTTTCTCAATATCCTTCTCCACTCATTTCCAGTACTTTGTCTATAAATCTTTTTCCATGCCCTGTCCATGTATCCCTCTCCTGCGCGAGAATTCCTCTCCTCGTGTGGCCACTGCCCCATTCCACTCTTCTCTAGGAAGCCCCATTCTTCCACTTATCCGTCAACACTCTCAGCTGCATTGGAACAAGCTTTCTTCTTGCTCTCGGCTGAGACCATAAAAATGAGCGGACTGCGAAGGAATGAGTAATGTGGCTTTGATTCGTCAGATACCTAAAACAAACGCTTTGCTTTTGTTTGAAAGACTTGTTTTTAGTACTCTCCTCTTCGCTTTGATAGAGACTTCCACGGTACTTAAACGCCACGCTATTTTCCGCGGAATTCTCAGCAAGAGAAGAAGAAATTGTGAACGTTGACGTATATCTTATTGTTAGTTGAAGTTACATGTTAAGGGGAGACATGTACATAGAGATCGGTCAAGAGCATGCTGTTTTACTAGTGCGAGTAAATTATCAATTCGTAAATTGCGTAATTCCTACAAGTACATAGCTAACCATAATAAAGATGGTAATATATGAAATTTGTTTGTACATTTATGAATGAAATTCATTGATAAATTAAGGAATCCTAATTCCAGTGTACAAGGGACTGATTGGAAAAATGGATAGCCTTTCGTTATAAATTTAACTTTTCTTCCGGAAGTAGGCGTTTATTCATTACCATTTTTACCAGTAGCACCAAAGATTATTTGTATCATAGAATAGAGAATATTATACGAATTCCATGATGCTATAAATACGATTTCATGATTCAAAATATTATAATTCTTAATAACAGTGAACTATGTACGATGTAAGAACGTATAGCACGAAAACTTTTAACAATTAACTGCTATCTTTTCGAACGTAATTTTATAGTTACGAGTACAAACATATTGTGCCTTCGCTATGCCTCAGTAAGTGCCTTGATAGTCTGCTTTCGATTCAACTTCTTTGTTGAACTCTCGAAAAACTAAGTTACTATGTAAATAAACTTCGTATTAGGTTCCGAGACAGCCAACTTATTTCTTAAACTATCGGAAAACTAAGTTACCACGAGAAAACTTCGTAGAAGGTTCCGATACAGCGGTGCAATATGCGGTGCAATAATCATTTCTTGAGCAATCATTTGACTTACTGGAATATACAGTTTTCTGATATTTAATTCTTAACTATGCACCGTTTTAGCAAGAGTCCAATTATCCCAGTCTGCAAGAATGCCAAGCTGGCATTAATTGAGCGCTTGTACATATTTACCTGGAATACGTATCCGAAAGGAAAACTATTATGTCGATTTCATGATTCAGTCTTAATAATAAATAGAAAATGATGCGGAGGAAGTGCAAATTGCTCCGATTGAGGAAATTGCGTCTGTCTTACCTGATGAAGAAAGAAGACCGAACATAATAATGTGATTTCGAAACTAAGAGAGGATACATGGTTTCATGCATGCTTGGGACAGTATGTAACTAAGAACTTCACTCAGACGAATGAAAGGATGAAAATGCTCGATTAATCCTTTTTATTTCGGTTCTACTATCATATTTTGATGAATGAAGCATTTATCTTTTGTCTTTTGGTACGAGACAGAGAAAATTATATCTTTTATATACTTTTGTTTTAGTCTTGTTCATGGCTGTGATGATATGAAAGCTACTGAGGAATGAGTTATGTTGAATAATGGCATTGATTAAGGTTTATCCTTACGCAGTGTTACGAAGAGTGGTACTCGTCGAGTCACTTTGCTTCACTAACGTGGGCTTGTTCCGCTTATAGTATTCTGACTCAGTGAGGAAAACAAACTACCTCACTCCTCATCTTGCCTAGTAAGCCTCATTTCCCTCTCCTACCTCTTTGTGGCTGATGGTAGAAGGGATTAGGTCCCAACCCGTCTTTGGGCTGAATACTTTCAGACCTTTTATTTAATAATCTTATTACGATAAATTTGTTAATTTTTCTGTTGGTCTAATTATTCCCGTTATTTATTGGATCGGCTGATGAAAACAAAGATGGCGATTTACTCAATACGACGAAAAAATCTAGTTTTGGGACTGACACTACGGCCGGTGAACCTTCTGTCACCAACCCATCTCGGGAAAACTGTTCTCATAAGATCAAACCCGGGACCACTTTCACCGCAGCGGACGCCTTTGCCACTACTCCAAACAGGAGCCCAAACAAACTGATGTGCAATACTTTAATAACAACATTTGAAATTTCTGCGAACAAGCCCTTGATAGAGCCCTCATAAAAGATTTTATCGTGAAATTCCCTAACTACGAGGTTAGTATTTATCACGCAAGATTCCACCTTGAGGGCATTAACATTTTTGGTGTTAGTATTTCTATTGATTATGCTCGATCTACATTTTAGACTGGGTTCTCAGCCGAAGGACTATTTTGGCTATCTAATAAGCATTTGTGGATAAAAGCTACGACGTCGTTGGCTAAATTTTCTTCCATTAATTTACGCGCACGTTTTTCTCTTTTACAACAGAGCTTAATTTCGATGAAAGGAAAATTTCTTTGTGAGGACCGTAGAACTTGATAAACTCTAGGCATTTTATACTTGTCTCTCGCTCCTTAGAAACTCTTCTGTTCTCTGCTCTCGCATTATTCCCCCCATTATTCTTCCACTCCCACTCACCGCACATCTGACCACCACCCTTTCGATCACGTTTCCAACCCATGCCTCTGGATACACTTTCCATTTTGCGGCTGGGAGCATGCCGTAGAATATCAGCGCCGATTACCTCTACGCTGTGCCGATGGCTAGTGGTGGGGGCGGCACATAAACGTGTACTGAGCAGCTGAAAAGCGCACGCGTTGATCTCTCCCTCTTGCTCTGCAACTTGCTAACATAATATTAATTTTGGCCATTTGTGGCTATTCTTTACCATCGCAGCCATTATGAAATACTGAGGAAATATTTAAGTATTGCCGCAAACTCCGAGGCATTCTTCCTTAAATATTATAATTAAAGACAATATTAAATTATTAACCAAATGAACACAAAAAAAAGAACTTTGTACATTTCCACACTTTACGAAGTTTCTTTTCTTTAAGTTTAGAATGACTTGTCTTACCACGAAGTACGGCCGAATATGATAGTTTCTTAGAAACTAAATGCTTTAAATCGAGAATGAAGTAAACCCATGGCGCGGTAGCCCTGTGAGGGATATGGCCCAGCCAGGTGGCGTAATAACGAATATAATTATTATTAATTATGCTCTGGGGAATGTCCATAAGAGCAAAAGATAAGTATAACAGCGTGACAGCTCTCACAACGGTACAATGAAGAAAAAACGTCAAAATTAATTCAATATGAGTTAAAAATAAGAATAATTACACAAAATATGTAAATAACAAACAAATAATAAATATATACAAGGACACAGAGAAATTATAAATTTAAATAAACAGGAAATTCAATTGCATGTATGTACAGTGGGTTATGTGGTAAACCAATCGACTCCCACGCCGCCGTACTGGGTTTTGAGATCGTAAATACCCGTTACCTATTAATGCAGGTGCTTCCCAATTTTTTCACGGTGCTTGGACAACATCATGACCCCCACTGGGAATCCAACCCGGGATCGCTTTCGTCGAAGGCGAACGCGCAACCCAATCGGCTAAGAATTCACCATTTATTCAGTGAACAGTCCATTAATGTTGAAATGAAAAATGAAGAACCCATTGGAGAAGTAAAAGAAATGAAATGAATACAAAGTCGAAACGAGAATTAAATACACATTACAGAGAGAGAGACATTTTGCATCGAGCGGAAATCGCCCAGAATAACAACCCATAAATGCTCTTTGCAGAAGTTGAAGCATTTAAAACGATCGAAGGTTAGTTATTTGCCATTTATTCCTTTGCGGCAGCTCTTCCCAATCGAAACTCCGAGGAATACTAGGGTTCGTGCAGCTTAAGCAAGATGTTCCGCAAAAGGACCGATATGCAAGCTCAAAACCATCAAAAAAGGTAACTATGATCCAGACTCTTTTCCAAAAGAAAGGTTGAGGTCCATTAAACAGGCATATGTGGAACACAACCAATTTTAATTAATATTGCAACAACTCCAAAAGCCATCAACAACATACTATTATATTATTGATTGTTTTTTGGGTTGTTACTATCAGCGGCACATCCAGAGTTGTCGATTGAGGGCTGAAGTAAGGAATCGTGACCAATAATTTCCCATTTACGTTGTAATGCAATTTTATTGAATGATCTTATTAACGATGTGTTTTAAGCGATCAAATATTTATTGATAAGTCCCTCGAGAATTTCGTTTTGGATAAATATTTGTAGAAAATTAGGGGGGGGGGGCGTCAGCCACCCCCCTAGGTGCGCGCCTGGTTACAATATTAATTTACTGAACCGTCAGTGGCTAATTCCATTCTACAACCAACTTTACTATCATCTTCCTGGCTTAATTTTCATCTCTGAAATATAGGGGCTTTGGGTTCCTCGTGTTCTTTTTCTAGTAGCCAGGATTCTATGAGAAAATTAAATTGTGTAACGATACCTCACGGGAGTGTCTTTCCAAACACATTCGCAGTAGGTTTAACGATACATTGGGTTCGATAGGAGATAAGCTGCAAAAAACTTTAAATCTTACACAGTCTTACGATATTTTGTCAAAGTTTTCATGAATGTGTATAGGAAAAAATGTTTGACGAAAGGACAAATGGAATTTTCTCTTTTGGCACTCCGAGATTTGATCTAATAAAAATTTGCGAGAGAATGAAGGGTGAAAACGATAAAATAAAATTTAGACGCATTTCTTAAGGAATTATTTCGGAGCCATCTGAAGTCGAACCCAAAAAAATCTCCTGTGGTAAAAGTAATTTGATAGTACGAGTATTTGAGGGTCTTTTCGTTGGCCTCTGAATCTCTTTTCATTGTCACATTATAATTGTCACAATAAATTGAGTTGCAATGATTTTTAAACAGTGTCACAATTCACTTTCATTGCAAATTACCTCTTAAATTTTCTAGGGTCGAACCCATGATACCTAGGAAACAGCTCAGATTTTGAATTGACCGTCTTATCGTCGGACTGTCTGAATACTCCTTCACTATAGAACTTTGGTTCAGGGTAGTCATGACCATAGTCCGTTTCAAATAAACACACACAAAAATTCAGTTATCTTTTATATCTATAGTTAATTCTCCGTCATCAAAAAGGTTGGTTGATTACATTTACCGCTAATGTTCTACTAGCACACATCGATGCGGCCGTACCACTTTTTCAAAACGTTTTAATTTCTAATAGCTTACATTAGAGTGTTATTTGATTACATTGCCTTTAATATGATAAAATGGAAGGACTGTATAAAACCGTAGGATTTAGGATGAGAATAGACTATGGAATATAGCACTGTGCTTTACTTTGAGAGGAGGGATGGAGAAAATAACTAAAGGGAGATGAAAGGGAAACGGAAAAGGAGATGACAAAGGCAAAATATTCAAGGCAATCTGAAGAGGGAGGGTAATTTATTAAGAACTAAAATAAACGATGTTGCGGAGGGAATTCTAAGGATGATGGACCTACGGAGTAGTAAAATTGGTCGTGTAAGTAGAGAGAAGAAGCAGGCGAAAGAAATAAACATTTCAGGTACCCAACTATATCAACTTTGGCTCATGGTTTAACTTATGAGCGGTCTTAATTTCCTCTTTTCTGGGCTCATTTACTTCTCCATAAGCCTAAGATATTTACAGAGCTTTCACCAGTACCACGTCTCAAACGCATTGAGTTTCAGTACTTCACATTATCTTGATTTTTCGGTTCATAGGTCGGCAGCCCCCATGCTTATGCTCCCACTGGGCCACATGAGCTCCTGGAATATTTTCCGGGGTCCTCAGACTTACTATTTCAGTTGCCATGCATGGACTATTACTGATAATCTATCATTTCACAGTAGTGTTTGGGTGTTAGCACCCAGTTTCGCATTCTGTGCTTGATTTCCGTTGTCACATGCTTTCTTCTATCTCTAGCCATCGATTGTAATGGAAATTTAAAACATTTCCATTGCGAAGGAAAGGAAAGATTTGATTTCCAGGGAAAGGAAAGCTTTGAATTTCTTGGAGGTAGAAACCGCATTGAATTGATGGTAGGACCCGAATACAGTTCGCGGGTTGGGAATCTCTGTTCTGGATAAAGGAAGTTGCCATCATCTTTAACTTCGTCCTGTCTCCGATTCGAACCCGGAAGAAGTCATGCATTTCTCCGGGATTTATTAGGTCGTCGCTGGAATGGATTATTCATCATAAATAAAGTCAACGGAGACTGTGATGTTGCAATGGTAATCCATGCTGAAAGAACGAAACAGAATATGTGTTATATGTATACGAGGTATCATCCTCCTCATATCAATATTTCCTTCTGCACGTAAGTAGGAAATAAGTTGTAACAATTTATGCATCTGCATATCTGCATCCGTGAACTCGAGAATGTACAACGGAAAGCGATACGTTTTGTTTAGAAGTGCTACGATAAAAAGCAAGCGTTACCAAAATGCTATCAGATGCAGGTTGGGAATCCTTAAAAGATAGGAGACTAGAAGCTAGATTGCGATTGCTCGATAAATTTAGGGAAAGTACATTTGCGGAAGATATAGTAGTATTATTGTTAAAAGTGCTTCGACAGCTTAGGTCATTTCGCACGTAGGCTCCCACCGGGAATCGAACCCGGGACCGCTTTCACTGAAGTCGAACGCGTTGCCCACTTGGCTATCCGGGAGCCCGCGGAAGATATAGTAGATATTATGAGACCCCCCTGCTACATTGGACGATCCGACAATGAGCACAAAATAGGAGAAATAGATGCTAGGACGAGTCGTTTTAAGAATTCATTCTTTCCGCGAACTATACATGACAATAATAGGCTAAAAAAATAGTCCGAACGCCCGGTGCTTTCACCCCCTGCCACACGCCGTAAGGCGGCTTGCAGGGTATTTATGTAGATGTAGATGAACAATTTAATTGAATGTATATATTTCTGGTTGATATTTTTGAAATATTTGCTCACATTATACTAGAAATCGCTCATACGACGTCCTTACCTCGGTTCTATTTTTATTATATCAGCATTTTGCATATTCCGGTACTTTGGTTGCGAGATAGTTTGGGGTAAGACTTCACAAATATGACTTTGGGTTTGCAGGATCCCAACTTAAATAATACAGAATATTTGAATATACCGCTGCGATCTAAGAATTTTCTCTCAATTTCTAACAATAAGAAAGGTTTATTGAAGATAAAGTAAATGATGAATGTGATGTCAAAGGCATTTTGCAATCCTTCTACATTATTGAACTTGAATCCGTCGACTGAAGAATTTGGCTGATAATGAAGTAGTATTTTGCATTCAGTTAATTATTTCGAAATGAATGAGTGAAAAATGAAGAGAATGCATGAACTCTCGAGCCTCTGCTACTTATATAGAATACTCAAACGGTTCCTGACAAGCATATAAAATTCGATTAATTATACTCGCATCGGAGTTTTAACCTCTCTCTTTCAACAAGTCCCAATTTTATTTTCAAGAGAAGAAAGTGAATTGCTACGAAGTATCGTAGCTTAGTCATCATTGTACAGCCAATTCTAAAGGTATATGCAATGATTCCATTGTCACAATAAATTGAGTTGCAATGATTTTTAAACAGTGTCACAATTCACTTTCATTGCAAATTACCTCTTAAATTTTCTAGGGTCGAACCCATGATACCTAGGAAACAGCTCAGATTTTGAATTGACCGTCTTATCGTCGGACTGTCTGAATACTCCTTCACTATAGAACTTTGGTTCAGGGTAGTCATGACCATAGTCCGTTTCAAATAAACACACACAAAAATTCAGTTATCTTTTATATCTATAGTTAATTCTCCGTCATCAAAAAGGTTGGTTGATTACATTTACCGCTAATGTTCTACTAGCACACATCGATGCGGCCGTACCACTTTTTCAAAACGTTTTAATTTCTAATAGCTTACATTAGAGTGTTATTTGATTACATTGCCTTTAATATGATAAAATGGAAGGACTGTATAAAACCGTAGGATTTAGGATGAGAATAGACTATGGAATATAGCACTGTGCTTTACTTTGAGAGGAGGGATGGAGAAAATAACTAAAGGGAGATGAAAGGGAAACGGAAAAGGAGATGACAAAGGCAAAATATTCAAGGCAATCTGAAGAGGGAGGGTAATTTATTAAGAACTAAAATAAACGATGTTGCGGAGGGAATTCTAAGGATGATGGACCTACGGAGTAGTAAAATTGGTCGTGTAAGTAGAGAGAAGAAGCAGGCGAAAGAAATAAACATTTCAGGTACCCAACTATATCAACTTTGGCTCATGGTTTANATTAATTTATTTTTATATTTGTAGGTTGGTGAAACTGTCACGATCCAAACAATCGGTTTGTCAGTCTACAAATTCACTATACTTGTATTTTGTTTTTCACTCCTCCCGCCGGTACTAAATCATTACTTTCGTTCTTAATCCTTAAAAATCATAATCCTAAATTTTTCTGTATGTGGAGTTCTATACTTATTTAGCATCGGCTACAAAAGGACTGCGCCAGGCTTGCACTTTGAATTCATCATCAATATTGTATATTGTATTTATTATGAAGTGTGAAATAATGTAGCATTTAAGCAATGGATGCACAGCTGTCTCTCAATCAGCCCAAATTTCGTCATGTTTTCAGTACCTCGGAAGAGCTCTAATGTGTCACCTTGATGAGAGGCTGACTGCCACTATTTTAGGAATGGTTGGTAAAAGTACTCTGCAAGTACAGAGGCGTAGCAAAGGGGGTGGTTTTGAGGGTCGAAACCCCCCATGGGAATATAGCCAAAACAAAAGCATGCGAGGATGACATCTGAAGATTCGCTGGGTATACATGCTAAATTATATCAGTTTAGACTTTCTTAGATATTGGGGGGATGTATCCCCGCTCCTGGAGTGCAGGCAATCCGTTGTTTACTTCATGGCTCTAAACCACCCCCGTGAACAAATTCTGGCTACGCCCTTGTGCAAGTATGTTTAGGTTTATGCCTCATTGTTTCTTCGATAGGACATTTTGGCTTTGCCTAAATTCTAGGATTCAGTCAGTAGGAGACAGACATAGATCTTGAGTTTTAAGGTAACAGTGTTCATCATTAACCTCACTATGAAAAGGATCTTTTTCCAATAGAGATCGGTGCTTTAGTAGAATATATTCACTTGATCTTGCCAAACGCGATCTGGGCTGTGACAATAGGGAGTAGTTTTTGTGTTTGTTCGATTTTTCACCGGTGATAAATATGGAAATCTTGCAGAGAATGTGTTAATTCTACAGATAAGTTCTATTATATGAGTGGACAGTTCGTTTTCGAGTAGGGGGGCCGTTCAAAAACGAAACCTCTCAAAACCGCATATCATCATTACTTTGGTTGTCGTGTCTGGGATCGAGACAAAAAGTGGCCACCGCACATAGCATCACGTACTACATTAATTTAATTAAGTGGCTGAAGGGAAAGAATGAACACGTGCAGTTCGGCACCTCAATGGTTTGGCGAGAGCCTTTAAACCATCAGGAGGTTTTTACTTTTGTCTGACCAAAATTAAGGGCTCTTACAAGGAGAAGAAAGGAAAACTTGAATACCCAAATATGCCATCAGCGATCACATAGCGAAAAATATCCAATATCCAAGGCACCATCTGAATGGAATAAACTAACAGTCGAGGATAATACTAAGACTCCGTAGTTTGTGCTCCTTCGTATAATTCTTGTGGTCATAGAGCTCCACATCTGATTGGGAAAATTAAATAAGGGCTCCTGGATAGCGAAGTAGGCAACACGTTCGACTTTGGTAAAAGCGGCCACAGGTTCGATTCCCGGTGGGAGCTCACGTGCGAAATGACCTAAGCTGTCGAAGAACTTTTAACGATATTACTAATACTAAAATGAACTAAATGATCTTGTTCGAGTTCTTTGTATATCCTTGGGAACGCTGGAGTTTTAGCATCGTATCTGCAAGAACGGAATCTTCTGGCTGAAAATAGTAGGATCAGTATTTTGAATTAGAAATAAGATTTTATTTCCCGCTTAAGTAAGGAAAATTTACTCTGGTAATATAATGATGTTAGTGCCCTGATGAAAGACTAGAGATCCGCGTCTTATCCAAATAAAGTGCGCCAGTTTACATATTCGTCGAAGGTCAACTTGAAAGTTGTTTTGTTACATAATGGAAATGCATCGTCGTCTATCTAGATACATTCTGAGGCATCTAGATAGAATCTATCGACATCAATAGAAGAATCCTCGAGGAACACAAATGGCCATAATGTGCTGATTTAAGTTAATAGCATTTTTACTTTGCCTCCAGGGGAGGGGTTCACCAAATACTGCTGTTTTATGTACGAGGGACAGCAGATAAATAGAAAGAGACAGCAAAACAATACCAAGCTGAACTACAAAGAATTATATCACTTTCACTTCACATTCAAATTGGAATGATGAATCCTTTCGTTTAAAGAACAGACAAGTGTGAAAGGGCTTTAAGTATCTAAAGAAAACTCTTCCACAGCTTAGTGATGCTAAAGCAAAAGAGGTAAGAATTTTGTTTTTGAAATAAGAATACACCTTAGTGATATAAATTTTGAGGCCAGATTTTCTGCCATACAACGAAGAGCGAGGAAATCTTCCGTATTTGTCCTAACCTCGCCAATAAAGGGTATCTTAAATTATTCCTTGAAAAGCGTATGGAAGACAACTGTCATAAGTTAGTGGAATTTTGTGGAAAATTACAGGAATTAAGATTATTGAATGTCGCTGNCCTTTTGCGCTATATGTTAATGAAATCAGTTGAATCTGAATTGATTTATGGAGGGTATGTCAATTGCTTTTTAGGCAATCTTTGGGAAACTTCTCATACGTCCATCCTTAATTAAAACTAGATGAATGTGATTATTTAAAAAATGGACGTTAGACGAAACAGGTAGAAGCATGAAGAGACATGGGCCAAATTTCATTTTTCCATCTTTACTGAGCTATGCCTAGGGAAACTCACATCAGATTAGGTACTAAATACTGAAACCTCACTACGTAATCTCGAGATCGGGCTGAGATAGCAGCTGCATTTTGAAGGTTCGTTCGGCCGAATTGACGGAGATGTAAAGACAAATTTCTCCATAAAAAGGCCGTTAAGTTCGGGAAAATTAGCTTTTTAAGACAAACATAAAAACCAGTAGATGGAAAAAATTGGTTTCAACGGGAAAATACTTATTAATTCAAGATTTTAGTGTTGATAACCCTTGATATGTGAAAACGCTTGCATAAGCAGGAGGCTGGAAAAACAGAAAATCTTAAGGCAATTAATCCATATTAAAAATTGATTATCATTAAATTGATTTCATCATAGCACGCAGTATGAACATAGTATATTCGCAATATATGCTTATTATAAATTGTACTTGATCGATACAAAGTAGCAAACTTGCGTATTTATTTTCGTTGACCTATCCATTATTGTTATCATCATAACCCCCTATTATTGATAGACTTGAGAGAGATAGCCTCACACTCGTTTCAATGAGAGAAATCTCCGTATAATTTCATAGCAACATTGTTGTATATCTATAGAAAATCATGATGTATCTACCAAACAACATCGAGGCAACCACAAAATAGATCAATGGTGTCCGGATGTTTGTTTTGTGCTGTAAACAATTAATCGAACGACTCCGCGTAAGATAAAGACTCTGTTACCAGCACAAGGATATCATCTGAAAAATCGCGGATATTCTATCCACTTGTCACGTTAGACGACGAACGAGGGAAAAGCTTTCTGTTAGGTATTACAGTAGCTGGCAAAAGATCGTGTACTCGGAGGGCAAGTAGGTTAGCCAGCTTCCGAAGAGTTGAGTCCGGTAGTTGTCTATTCCTAGAGAAGTAAATTCCGGAAAATCCCGGGAGACTCATTTAAAGTAAAATTCAACTCCCGTTGAATGTATTCTTTGTGAACGAACTGTATAAATGTTCAATATAATCACAGCAGAACAGAATCAACCACTTATGGTAAAGGAAACCTCTTCCCTGACAATTCTTTTCTATTAGTTAGACTTAGAAAATGCATATTCTTTTATATGTTAGTTGGTATGCTTTTACTTAACTAGGAACAAAGAAAGTATTTTATCCTCTTATGTAGCTATTTAATATTATATTTCACTTCTTTATTTCCATAAACTTTAACCTGTTTACGATGTACCCCCTGCCACACGCCGGGAGGCGGCTTGCAGGGTATTTATGTAGATGTAGATGTAGTAGTGGTTAGCGTGCTAGCTTAGGAACCCCGAGGTCACGGGTTCCGAATCCTTGTCCGGGCATGGTAGTTTGTTTGTCTACTTAGTAGGTTAATTGTAAGTGTTCTCATCAGACTAAAATTCGCCTAAATAAAGATATGATTATTATTATTATTATATCTATGTGTTGGGTAAATAATAGAGATGCAGAAATAGACTTCTTAACTGAGATATATTTTTTAAACTGAAAAAATGGTCAAAAAGCAGAAAATCCTAAACACGAGATATCTCGGGCGTGAATGGATTTTAAACCACTCTTCTACGAGATATGTCGGGTATGTCAGGGAAGTTGTCAAGAAAATAAAGACTCAACTACTAACTTGTTGGTGGTTTTTGGAGTCTTTTATTTTATTAGTATGATCACAATTGAATTACCGTATTTACTCGAAAATAACCACCCCTTTTGTTTTGGGCTGGCAAATATAGGAAAAAACTAGTACGCGAATATAAGTGCGCGTGAAAATTGAATTACGCGAATGAAACCGCCCCCTCCGTTTTTAGGACGAAAATTTCGGAAAAAAATGGGCGTTTATATTCGAGTAAATACGGTAGTTCTCCCTAAGATGTAGTCTTGGAAGATGAACGCGATTTCTTCAATAGAATCATGAAAATTTGTTGATTCTCTCAAGAACCATCCTAAATTTCAAAATGTCTCGAGACACAGATGAAACGTATTTTAGATTACTCAGGAGGGCGCTGACGTTACTCTATAAATGAAAATAAGTCGCGAAAATCGGTAAATTAACGTTTGAGCAATAAGACGAGTATCATATACGAGTATATAATAAGCAAATGTCTGTCCGTCCATCCGTCTGTCTGTCCCCCTATTTATCTCAGAAACTGCTTGACTTAGAGATCTGAAACAAACTGAATGTTGTTTCTACGATGCTGAAACCCACAGGAAAACTATTCTCCTCACAGTAAAGGCCCGGCATCGAACCCAGGAGCCGATAATACGTTTCCATAAGAGATGAAAGTACGTTTTCTTGACTTGCAGAGGTTGTTTCTTTTATAAAATTGAATTAGAAACAATGGTACTACGAATTTGAGACAAGTGTCACAAGAAAGGAAAATGATCATAGAATCTTACTTTAGTCGTGAAACATTCATACAAATCGAAATTACGAGAACTTCATGTCTTCAAAACAGTAGAATCAATATTATAAATAATGGTAAGAAATATATTTAGTTGTTGTGATCTTACGACGAACTGTTTCTGGCTTCGAAGGACCAGATATATACGATAATAGATATATTTTGTAACTAAATGAAGTTCCGCTATGCTTGACGGGGGCGTTAACTAGTAGTTTAATAAACGTGGGAGAGAAGCGCCAGTCCTAAATATTCCAAAAATCGAATGTATGAAAATCGCGCCCATTTAAAATACTGTGTAGATCATGCCCAGTTTAAGCTATCTGAGTTTTCGATTACTCTATAGAGAGGTGGTTAGAAAATGGTTAAATCCCGGTCAATGTTGAACTTGACAAAGTTAAGTATGGTTAAAAAACGAAGGAAAACAGCGTATACTAAACTGAATGAAAAGCTGGAAGAAACAGTAAAAATATACGAAGAGGATGGTGACATTATATCTGTATTCTGTATTTATATTTGCTATTGTATGATGATGTACTGCCTTCGGGAGGTTTTGGGGGTTTTTCCTCCCGACTAGGGTGAATACCGGGCAGGGTATTTTATTTTATTTTCTTTTCCCCTTGATACTACCACCTGGCCTGGTGCCTACTTGTAGTATTTAAGAATAAATAAAATAAATAAATAAATAAATAACATCAGTGCTTGCTTGGAAGCTATATCCTACTATACTAAAAGCATAAGTAAAAGGAGTAAACTTGTGTTTTTGGCATTGGAGTTAGATGATGGATACATAAAAACTGTTTATAATGTAATTAGTAACTTAATACGGAAGAGATTACACAATTTTGTAACTTCCATAAGTTTTTCAATTAATTTGATTAGTAATTAAATGTATTAATTTTCACACGTTCATTGTGTACTCTTCATTTTCATGGTTTTTCACGAAGTCACGCCTTATCATACTGATTTCATCGAGTAACTCGTAAACTTGAAAAACTACCTGAAGAACTATTGACGATGCTTATAAGCAGATTTTAAACGCGACTAAATGACAAATAAATCACTTTTGCCATTCACCAACTCCAAAGCCTGGATTAAGTGTGATCGGATTCGGTTAAAAATATGTTTAATTGACACGTAGGGACCGTACTGGGCGCAATTTTCATTGGGCGTGATTTACGGGACACCTAAAAAATTATTGTCCAATTCCAGGAGTCTCTCAGCTTAACCCAGCGTAACGTAAAGGAGAGCTGGCTACCCTAAGGGCAAGTAGCCTACAGAGAAGCTAAATTAGCTTCAGTTAACCACGTTACGTGCAGTTTCAGTAGTCAACCTCGCCTCTTTTCGTGGGCATCATTGATGTTATTCATTCGGTCTCCTTCTTCGTCTGATGTCCATCCTTCCAATCTGCAATATCTTTCCGCTATATTTTTGCGGATGGATCCTTTTTATAATGATTGCTCCGAGTTCGAAGGGAGAGAGATAGACCTAGAAAGTAGCCTGACGAGTTTGGTGAGTGGTCAGACTCCCTGTAGCCCGCAGGCCTTCGAACTCTTCAGCTTTGGTCTTCGCTTCAGTGAGCATTATGTGCAGATTCGTGTGACACTTGTCTGAAACGGTTATAGGTGTAAATTATGGAAATAGAGGGAACAGACGAAGGAAAAGATATGGTGTGGCTAAAGGGACGATGATTATGTCGAATGATAATTGGTAATATTTATCGCAGTCGGGCCCGATTAACTGGTTTGCCCGGGGGCTGGCCCGAGTTTTAAGAGCTTCGGCTCGAAGAAATTGCGTGTTAAACCATAAGGTTTGAGTTTGGGGTTAGTTGTACAGTCCGTATAGGGATGTGTTGCGTAATATCGGATGTATTAAAATAACGATGAACTTCAAATTGGAATTTAAAAGAGGGCAATAATTTGCAGACTTCGATCGGACAAAAGGGAAAAAGCGATATTTCCAAGAGATTTGGGGGAGATTTCTTCTTCTTTTCGTCGGTTTTAACCAACAGTATATAATCTTTTCAGGGTTCTACTTTTCGTAATTAAGTGGAAATCAAATTAAAAGTTCAGAATTAATAAATAATCAAAAATAATTAAAAAGTAAATAGCAATTGATTTGAGTTAGTTTTCAGTGTTATTTACTCCGAAAAGAGAATCTCCGGCCATGACAGAGCGCGTGGTTGGGAGTGGGCCTAAACCTCCTACCTGAAAGCGGCCGAGAGTCTTGACCCTAATTTTGGTAAAGGTTATTATCATAAAAAGGTATTAATAATAATAACAATGAAATAAT
>KZ308706.1:160459-176748 GCA_000376725.2 Ladona fulva | reverse complement strand
TATTATAAAACTAGGTTTAACATGTTATGAAACTAGGTTTAACATGTTATGAAACTAGGTTTAACAGTGAACTTCAAGCTAAAAAAAAACAAACTCAGTTAATGTACAATGATACATAGGAATATTAAAATTAACACTTTTTTAACCACTGATTGACTTAAGAGCACTTAGATATTAGTAAACATTTGAACAAAAACAGAAAATTAATTAAAGAATAGAAAACAAGCTAAAAAGTATAACAAAAGACATTTGGATTCATTTTTATTAGTAATACAAAACTATCAATTTATATCTGAGGCATTTTACTTATCTAAAGGTATTATTTACATACACAGATATTCAAATTAACAGGTTAATAATGTTTTCAGTTTTATTTACTGAAAATAATAATGGAATGAATAATGTAATAATATCATAACAAATCATGTAATAATAATGTAATTTATGTACTTGAAATAATAACATTGTTCATCTCTTTTTATCAAAAAATCTTCCGAGCTCAAATGTTTTTATTCAGTCTTTTTTTAGCAATTTAATGTTTCATTTTCATGATTTATTTTGTCTGGTCGTAGGGGGAGGGCATTACCGTTTCGAGAAATTACCGTGATAGTCAGGATTGGTAATGCTAAAGAAATTAAAATTCACGGTACTTGTTAATAGTTATCAGCAATAAATTTTTCCGTAGGGAAGCGAATAAAATCGCTAAATCAACTAATGAAAGAGAGTGAGGAGTGTTTTCACTTGAATTGGAAACGATTGGACTTGGGGGAAAATGCGTACATATTACTAGCGCATTTTACTTTGTGTGGGAGCTGGTCTGGTACTGAAAACACCGTACTCTAACTCAGATCTACACGTGATGCGGTCCGCGGGGCACATGCTGCCCGGTACATTTTCACCCTGAGGCACACGATGAGTTTGAAATGGTACACATTTATTTAAATTGGTAGCTACCTTTAATTTATCAGCAAAGCAGTAAACAAAAGTAGCCTCTTGATGATACATACTAAGAATATTTACCTCAAATTTAATTCCACGTTATAAAAAGCACGATTTTGAAGAAGTGTGATGTACTAAATTTATCATTTTTTCGTATAATCGTGTTTTTTAACGAGAATACGTACGGCTTTTTATGCGAGTATACGTATTTTCTGTAAATGATTCTCAGTAATGAAAATAACCTTCATTTCCCCAATATTCTCCATCTGTGGCCCGCGATAATTTATTGTAACATACATACTCTCTTCTTTTAGTAACGAATACTTGTAAATATCTTTCTCTTAGACACATCCAGAATCCCCTCGAGCTACACTTGTGCCCGCGGTACGGAGTTATATAGGCGCCCTTTTCATTTTTTCAGTGTACGATTTCTTAATGATTTAATTTTCGAGATAATTGCTGTAATTCATTTAGATTGACCCAACAATAACATTTAGCGAAGTAGTTTCCTTACTATTTCACTATTATTACTGTAAAAATTACGATTGACTTAATGGTTTCATTAGCAAAAAGTGAAATACGCCGTAAGAATTTCTGATTAACGTACATGATCGAATCGAATGTGATCGAATGATTTATTGAAAATTGTGTTTCATATCGTTCTATTAACTTAAATTACAGAAACATGATAATCATAGTTTCGATGATTGCAATGCTACTTCCGTCAGCAGTTATCTATCAATTCTTAAGAATAACGTTAACCTGGGATACATCTATAAGGAGAATATTCCCCATTCAATCGCTGGGTGTGCGAGAAAACTGGTTTTGTCGATGAATTTTGCGATGTAGCCAACACTCCTGCAAGATTGAAGTTAAGAAAAACTCCTTCTAAGGCTTTCATGCAAGCTTGTAAAACTTCTTTTCCTTACTTCAAGGCTTAATTTGGCAGCAAACATGTTTTTATGATAACATTTCCCCAACGTCAAATGATACACTGTCTATTTAATATAACTCTCGAGTAAATAATAGATAACTATTGAATAAATTTAGAACAAAATTGAATAAATATTGAATAATTTAAAGTGAGAATTTTGAGTTATAAGCTCGCTAGTCTTGAGGTATCGGTATTCAAGAAAAGTTATCTAGTTAAAGAAAATATTAATCCGTAAGATAAGTATTCTATACAGTATAATGCCCGATCTTGTATGGCATTATAGTTCTAGTTGACGATGTTGGTGAACTTTTGGGAAACAGATTGTAATGTTCAAGATAGTTTATAAAACGTTGGCGATATACTTGTGTCCAATAAATTAAAAGGATTCAAATAATATCTCCTCCTCGACAAGGAGCTGATGCTTGCCTTTTTAGGCTTTTAGCGGAAAAAATAAGTTAAATTATAATAACACCGATCCGAGCCTAATTAAAAACACTGCATAATGAATTTTACCTTGGGAGGATTACGAAAATAACACACTGAAGGATTTCAGTCATTACTATTATTAGCAAGCTATTTTAATTACGGAACAGAGTACTGCTACCAAATATCGCGTATTTGTTGGTTTTGCGAACGAGAGACGAGTTTTTTGTCGAAGTCTATACTATACTAAATACTACACAATATTTTCCCTTCTGTCAATCAACAGAAGAGACAGATGAGTTTCAAACAAATACCCAGAGAAAAATTCTATTTTGGCTTGAATTGAAACGGAAACGGCTTTTTAATTCTTAATCGGCGTGAATGCCTTTAATCGCACGACTCTTTGAAACATATAACCCTTAAGCATACACTTATGTTTCGAAAAAATTGGAGAGGTACTCAAATAGGGTATTTCATGTGAGCAAAATTGAAGAGGAATAGGGTACAACCACTTTTCCAATACTTCTGGATATCCAAGTGGGCAACGCATTCGACTTCGGTGAAAGCGGTGTTGGGTTCAATTCCCGGTTGGGACCTACGTGCGAAATAATAAGTAGTAAAGCACAGCTAATGAGAGATAAAAAACAGCAGTCCACAGATGGGGATTGTCTTTATTCCTCAGCATAACCGCCGAATATTTCCTCCCTGCGGACATTCATATTTAGGCGGCACTTCATTGTTTCGCAGGGCGCCACGGCGCACGTCTCACAGCCGATATATTTCGTTTCTTATTAGATTGAGATGAAGGGGCACCGCCGAGCAGAGAATTGGTAAACGGCTTTGTTTGGGAGAACAGAATGTTAGCTCAGAAAAATCGGTTCACCCCTGGCCTAAATTTCTGCGCCTAACAAAACCTTCGACGAAGCAAATTTATGTACCCAGCAAACCTCGGCGGTCCTCGGCTAGCAACCATCACAAATTTGATCCCTTTTGCGCTATATGTTAATGAAATCAGTTGAATCTGAATTGATTTATGGAGGGTATGTCAATTGCTTTTTAGGCAATCTTTGGGAAACTTCTCATACGTCCATCCTTAATTAAAACTAGATGAATGTGATTATTTAAAAAATGGACGTTAGACGAAACAGGTAGAAGCATGAAGAGACATGGGCCAAATTTCATTTTTCCATCTTTACTGAGCTATGCCTAGGGAAACTCACATCAGATTAGGTACTAAATACTGAAACCTCACTACGTAATCTCGAGATCGGGCTGAGATAGCAGCTGCATTTTGAAGGTTCGTTCGGCCGAATTGACGGAGATGTAAAGACAAATTTCTCCATAAAAAGGCCGTTAAGTTCGGGAAAATTAGCTTTTTAAGACAAACATAAAAACCAGTAGATGGAAAAAATTGGTTTCAACGGGAAAATACTTATTAATTCAAGATTTTAGTGTTGATAACCCTTGATATGTGAAAACGCTTGCATAAGCAGGAGGCTGGAAAAACAGAAAATCTTAAGGCAATTAATCCATATTAAAAATTGATTATCATTAAATTGATTTCATCATAGCACGCAGTATGAACATAGTATATTCGCAATATATGCTTATTATAAATTGTACTTGATCGATACAAAGTAGCAAACTTGCGTATTTATTTTCGTTGACCTATTACTCTAGAAACCTTTTTTGTGCACAGAACCAAATAGATTCATTCACAAACTGCCTTATGCTTTACAGATTATTTATCTAGAAACATGAGATTACTTTTAAACTATAATATCAATTGCATGGTTGTCGATTGGAGACATTTTTGAGGAAAAACAAAGCTTGGTTCCTTTAAATTTGAGATGAACATGACTAAATTTTTAATATGATTAAGCAAGTGAATGTCTCCTATTGTTGAAAAGTGAGCGATACATAGAAGTATTTTATTTTGTCTACGCGGAATCATTGTAGCTTTCCATTGATCCCTTCCAGATTATAAATGTGTACCATATCATGTCACCTGAAAATTTTTCCACAGTTTCATATTCTTTTATGAAATAAGCTGAATCAGGAAGAATTAGATATTCCGTGATGTTTTTTATTGTACAAGTAAATCTCTCTCTGCGAAATTATTTCTCCAAAACAGCACTTCCACGGTAACTATTATTGTTTTTCACAGACTTCTGTATTCGATAAATATAGAAATCTAAAAATTCGTGGTAAATCAATCGGGCACACTTTGAGAAATGAGTGTCTATTGAAGATAGCTATGGAAGGAATTGTGGGAGGTATCGTCAAATAAGACGTAGGTTAGATAATGAGATGTGGGTAATTGTTAGTGTTTACCTTAGGAAATAAAGAAATAAAGCAGTCAGCTGGAGGACAAGATCACTTGGAGAGCTGCGACACACCAATTCATGGAGTGTTAACTCATCATGATCGCATGATAAATACATAATGTGTAATTGATGGTAAATTCGTGTAATTAAACCCTTTTGTCGATGAGACAAACGGTTATACTCTTGTATATTTCTGTCGCGATCTCAATCTCTCGGACCCATAAATAAGCGATGGAACATTTTCGTAACAGGTTTTCGTAAGTGAAAAGATTTAAGAGCAGCCGCGTGCAATATTTTCATTAGCTGACTGAAATCGGGGGGACGGAGGCCAAGGTATCGCCGCAATTCAAGAATCGGAGGAATATTAATTGATACGCGGTAATAAAATCTTGCGATATTTATAGGATGGCAGATAGGATCCGATGTCGATTATTACCCCACGGAAGAAAGTGTAGGCGCCATTCATGCGAGATTCTTCGTCACGGTCATTGCTCCGGAATGAGGTGACACCGCTCTCCGTGGGAAGGCGAACTGCACTGGAGACCACCGACCAAAAGGTTAAAATGTTGTTCTCGTTTCAGAAGGCTAACAACATGGCCGATTCTTTACACCCCGAAATCCGGTAATCAAGAAGCACCGACTGTGATGATTTCACAAAAAGCTGGACGTCCTTCGGAATATATGATCGGTGAAGGAACGCATCCGATAGAATGTTACGGCTATAGGGATTTGATAGCTGCCATTCTTCGATCGAGAATTACATGCTAATGCTACTCTTGATTGATGGAAGATTTTCCTGTAATCCCTCCATCTTGAAATCTGAATAACTCTCCAACTCAGCATTTATGATTTAATTTGTGAATTATCCTCGTAGTCACGTAGGAAAGCAGATGGTTTTAATTGCCTGTTCACTGGGTCGGTTCTAGGAGCTTAGACGCCCATATGTCCATCAAAGGACCCTTTTGTCCATATTTATATGCAAATAACAAAGTAAAATATACTCAGGGTTCCTCTAGCTCCCGAGCGCCCCAATACTTTCCCTACCTTGCGTACAACCTAAACTCATAAATTTTATATTTCTTGATTGGATTGCCCACTACTAACTCCCTTATCTTTTCTTTGTTTCTGCCTCCCATTTTAAACTTTCATATTCATGACATTTTGTTCTTCGTTATTCTGTTATCGTTTGTCCTCGTTTGACAAAGTCAGGGGTCTCAAAATGTCTTGAGAGCATAAGTTCACAGAGAAGCGGGCTGGACCTAAAGGATCTTTATTTTATAAATCTTCAAATATACATTGTCAGCTATCCCGAAAAAGGGACAGCTGAGGTAGGTTGTAAGAGTACATGCGATTTGAATTCAACTAAATGCTCGAAATTAACTATATATGAAATAAACGTCACACCATGTGGTTGTTCGGAGTATACCATCCAGTTTGCTTGCGGGCCACATAAAATCCTTTCGTGGATTGTAATCTAGAGACCTTCGGTCGAAACCAATTTGATACACTTTATCCATACTGAATGGACAGTATTTCCTTCTTTCCTCCTCCACAACAGGTTTTCTTCCCGTTTTCCAAACATTCCTCTGATACAACCGGTTAAAAAAGTTTTTAGTTTACTCATGCTCTTTCAGACAGTCCCGAGTTTATCACACAACGAGGTGTGTGCAAGCGAACATCTCCTCTAAGGTTAATTTTAAGGATTTTGTCATTCGCTGATTCAGTACATTCTTGTACCTAGTGATAACCATGTCCTTTGAATTGGCAATAGTCACGAGATAAGGGCTTTTAAAAGATAAATGAGGGGTGTTCCGTGGCAATGAGGGGGGCATCCGTGACCCTTTGGTCAATTTTGTACGGCCCAGAGGTCAACGATTTTTTCCTAAATATCTCATATTTATTTTATTTTAAAAATCTCATCATTAGGTCCATCCATGATCTAAAGGCAAAGCCTTGTCGCTGCATCCGGGAACTCCTGTGTTCTGCCAATCTCATGAGGTCTTGGTATGAATCAAACCTTGTTCTTGCCTGGATGTCACGTAGATACTTTCTCCTCGGTCGTCCTCTTCCTTTTCTTTCTAACACTTTTCACTCTAAAACTACTTTAATCATCCCTTTATATCTCACTACAAGATCCAAGAAACTAACTTTCCTTACATCATTCTCACATTCATTATTTCTCTCTCTTCGTTCACTCGTTCTCAGATTTAGAGATTCGTTTCCTTTCTGTCCTACGAATTCTAGGCATTCTCTTCCATTTCCGCTGCTTCTAGACGAACTCTCTTAGTCTAATCAATTCAAATAAATATTTTCAAAATTTGAAATAAATATTTGCAGCCACAAGGAAAGGTGCTCCAGAGCAATTCCTACGGGTTGGGAAACACCGCTCTACAGGAAATTTTCCGCCAATTATTTCCTCACTGTCAAATCTATGTGTGGGCTGGACAGAAGGCTATTCCTACCATGGAAAGCTGATTTTGGTAATCAGAACCTTGTTTTCACGTCTGTCAAGAATATATTAGCGTGAGTAATTATGCATTCTAGATAGCAAAATAGCTATTTTGCTATCATTCTAGAAACATTAGTAAAATTGCTATTATTTATTTTGATGATTTTTTTCAGTATCTTCTCTATTATTTTCTAAAACCACGGTTATTCATAATTTTATGCGTAGCTTCCATGTCTTTAAGGACCAATAGAAGTTTTAATGTCCTCATGGTTTCCTTTTCTAACTCGCCTAATACGATATTAGTATATCTCGGCAAATCTGATACAGAGAATTCTAGCTGCACTTACCTTAAGTCCTTTTGCACTTTGTTTCACAATATTTATACATTATTCGATGCATAGATTAAGTAATCCATAAAATTTGACAACTGAAATTATAATAAGAAAATTTTGGTTTGAATCATCCCAGAATTGAGCAGCTACTTCATTTTAATCATTATAATAAAATAAGTATTTTCGAATTATTATTACTCTTCAAATACAGCGATTTCTCGGCGAACATTCGTCCCAAAGTCTCATCAGTTCGCAGAAGCCTTTTCCAGCAAAAAAGGGTTTTCCACAGTTTTCCAAATGGTAAGTTACACTCATACACTGCCAAAATGCTATCGCATCCTTTCACTAATTAGCAGGAATGGGTGAATTCCTATTCGGATTCGCGATCTCTCATTTTCCATCCAAGATCTCACCCATTCAATATTTCTTTGTTCTTCAATTTTCTTCTTTATCTTGTTGTTTTCTTTGATGTTTTATCATATTCTCTGCTTATTTCTTGTACTTCGAATTTATCATATGTTTTTATCTGCATTGTTGATGTGAGTGTGCATTTACATTGTCTATATTTTTCAGTATCGTTGCTGACATTTTCTTTTTTTCTTATGTTCTCTTTTTCCCCCTTATACTCGCATTTAAATTTCATTTGCTGCTGTCAGTTGAGGTTTTTCACTCCCCCTTCTCGTGCGTGTTTTCCTGCAGGGCCTTATTTTATGCAGAATAGGTTTTTTTAACCCTTATAATTTTTCCTTATATTTATTTATTCCCTCATTTTACTTCCAAAAGTCCTTTCTTTAAATCTGTCCGTGACGTAAGCTTCGATGTAACAAGCTACTAACCGATCTCCATCTCGCTCTGAAATAAAGTCTACTATTATTACTATTTTATATTTATTCTTATTAGGCTCACGGATAGCCAAGTGGGCAACGCGTTCGACTTCGGTGAAAGCGATCCCGGGTTCGATTCCCGGTGGGGGCCCACGTGCGAAATGACCTAAGCTGTCGAAGCACTTTTAACAATACTACTAATACTACTACTTATTCTTATTATTTTTGCTTCCCTTTTTGTTTTTCCGGGTAGGCAAAATCCACAGTCGTTATCCGTGTCAAAGGATAGCGAAGAAAATCTTGTCTTCGTCTGCAAAATAGTTCTATTCTCTGGAAATAAAACATGAATTATTCACTAACGTTTTGAGGGTTTCTGTTATCGTAGTTACAAAGATGTCAGCTTTATTTAAGATTTTCGGTTTATTTTTATTGATATCGCTAAAATAGTTTTTTAAATACACAGAAATACCTTTATAAATTTCAAGGAAGTGGAAAGGATAATATTTAATGAATGAGAGATGAGATGACGTTAAGTTGTATGATTTGGAAGAAATATGCAGGGAAGAACTTCATAACACACCTTGGATATGCAAACACATTTGAATGATCTCTGATTATTTTGTTGAACATTCTTTGCAAGACGAAGAATAAGCGAAAAAAGTCGAAGGGACAGAGACCTTCAAGAAAGACGCCTTAACATATTTGCAGTATCCGCCATATCCCTATCCTATATGTAGCCTTTGCATACTTTTTCTTTCTGCTCTAAAAACTTAACTTTATTTCTTGTTATGGCCGTTTGAGTCTTGTTAGAGCTCATCTTGTCTCTCATCATACGTATCCTTGAGGAGTTCCTTCCTTTCATCCGACTCTTGAAAGAATATAACTCAATGCGTATCAATGAAATCAAGATGCGGGAGAGAAGAAACGATTGGAGATATATGGTGCATATACGTTACCATCCGTAGCTAAGAAATGTTCACAGAATGTCACTTGTAAAGACGTGCGTGCTCCGTGTCGTGCGAAAAGACACGAGATACACATGTGAAAGGGTACAGGTGCTGATCCATATGCTTTCCGATGCCCATCGGAGTCATTTTCGAGAAGATGCGATGCCATCTGGTGGAAAAAGGGAAATATGTCAATCGGTAGACGATCACTGGCAGTCAGAGTTACCTCATTTCAATTATTTTTTTCACTTGCTCGCTCGCTAATGTCTGTTGATACATATAGCTGTCGCTTTATAAGGACGCGCTAGTCCGTTTCCCCGTTTTCGTCCACGGCGTGTCCTTCCTTCTCCAGATTGCAGAAATAGGGCTGTTGGTAGAAATGTTTCGCTCAGTTTCGTCTGCGATCCCTGACCGTCAGCTTCCTCTCATCTACCCATTTCACTTTACACATCCCCTAACTTTAGCGTATTTGGGCGCATCCTTAGAGCGCGACAGTTATATGTATATATCACGATTAAACTTCAAAAGCGTAGCGTCCGCATTCCTTACAGATTCATTTCTTTGGAATTTCTTCGACACTTCCCCAGTCAAACATTTTTTATGAACGGTGATTCGGAGTTTATGAGCGCAATTACGTATGTATTAAATCTCGGAGAATTCATTACTGCTTGTTAAAGGAGTTAACAAAGATGGAAATGTTACAAATAATAACAGGAAGACGTGATTTTACAAGGGAAATAGTATAACATACCTCCAACCAGGGATGTAACCCGAATTAGTTCATGGGGGGATTTACAGCCATAAAGTAAACATTAAAATTGCCTACAATGCAAAGAAATACTTCCGCCCGAAGTCTTTTTTACTATTACAATTATTATAATTTACTCTTACGGCGAAGTTAGGGCAAAATGGCCTCTCTTCTACCTAATTTCTGGAGATATTACATGATACATTATTTTGCATTATTAACCAAAAATAATTTATTAAAATTCACTTAAATCTAGGAAAATAAATCAAAACATCTAAATAATCTGGCAAACATAAGTACAAGAATAATGCTACAAACAGAAGATACGAATTGTAAATAAAATTCTAATGGAAATGTAAACTGATTTATTTTTGAAATATGCCATCATCTCGCATATTTTCGTTAATTTTTGGCTCTGTTCGCATTGAGGGGTTGAACCACCAAAACCGCCCCTTTGGCTACGCCTCTGCCTCCAACACTTTTGCTCGTGTCCGCTCTCACTTAATCGAATCTCTTCGGCAATCGTAGATCTGAAACTTTTCGCTAATTAGCTTCGAATGTTTTGGCCTGAGTTTATGCAAGAGAACTTTTGCAAAAGGAAATGAAAAGAACTCCGAATTACGCAAACCTATTTGAACGACCGACTTCGACCTGGGAGCTCATCTTTAGTTGGAGGGTATTGGGTTTCTGCAAATGTGTATTTGGAGGTCTTCAGTTACGATCTCAGAATATTACTCCACAGGTTAAATAGTGAACCCCACTTCAGCCCTTGAAAATCACTTTCTTGAGTACAAACAGTTAAAATCCTCAATTTTTCACCCAAGGAAAGAAATGGTGGCCTGGGAAAAGATGAAATTTTCTTTCCTCTTCCATCCTTCCAATCTTATATACGTCCTGACCTTTGCAGGTTCTTTCCATGTCATAAAAAATTAGGATCTCTTTATTAATTTATCCATAAATTCAACACTCTTCCCCTGAAGATATTTGACTTGATCAAAGCCGGTTGGTGAGAATGAATGTGAGGAAAATACGGACTGCTTTTTACTTCCTCTCTTATTTTTGCATATTTATGAACATAAACGAGTTAACGAACGCTTAGTAATATGTATGTAATATGTAAGACATATAGTATATGTAAGATACTTAACATACGTTTCGTTTATCACATAAACTTGGAAAACTTTCCCTAGAAAAATATAAGTATGGTCTCATTTCTTATGAGTAATAAACTTCAACTGTGTTGTTTTTTCAAGGCTATGTTGAGACAAAAGTTGCATTTAAAATACTCTATTTGAGATTTGATTTATGACTGTGAATCCTTGATAACACTTTAGAAAATGTTTATAAATTAAGTAAGATATTGAGGAATGACGCTCTAATTCTCAACGGTATGAGAAGTGAGAGCGGTATTCCGTCACTAAAAGTTTACTTCCGGTCGCTCAAACTTGATTCTTATGAAGTAAAATAAGACCATGCTTGTCGTTCTAACATCTGCATCAAAAATAATACTGATCATTGATTTTCGATTCTCAATGAGCAAGTCATTCTTAAATTGGCTGCTAGTGTCTCTAATTTTTCTCTGTAACGATAGATGAGATTCATTTTAAATGATTTTCAACATGAAAGGTGCGCTTAAACTTTTTGAACTTTTATTTCGAACTCAGTTTCATATGTAATGAATACAAGTAGTGATAGGAAAAGTTAAAAGCCATTGATCTCGACTGATATGCGATTGCTAAATTAATACAGAGAAAGTGCGTTTTAGGGAGACGCAATAAGTTTCCTTCCACCTCCCAGCTATTTCGACCCGTTCGAGAATAAACACAAAGTAAGAGATAACCGATAGCAAATCGTTTCAAAAACTTCTTTCCATATATTACCACTGATAGTAATAAAGAAAACAAATAGGCCGATCTTTTGGTGCTTACATTTCATACCACACGCCAATAGGCGGCTTGCAGAGTGTGAATAAAGATGTGTATGTGTGATACTGAAACACCGTTATGTCGTTTTACAACGGAAGTCTATTCCGAAGTTGAAGGTCATATTCAGGGAATGATTGAAGTCTCTTGAAATCTCGTTGTTAATGTAATTTACGATCTTATTTCCTATGAATTGAAAAAATAATTGAGTAATTCAGAAATTTGAATACTCTTTCGAACCTAATTCTTTTGAAATGAAATAGCTTGTATAAGGGTTGTATGTAGGAGGCCCGCTGAATGAACTTCTCCTATTCTTACTTGAATAAACAGACTTTTCCACTATCCCTTAGGTTTTCCCAACAAATTACACAGAAAATCTATGTTTATTGTCCTACTATTTAATGTTAACTATTGTTTTTAAGTTGTAGTATTGACAGAAATGTGGACTAAAATCTTAAAATATGAATGTGAATGAAAAGTTTGAGTCGAAACGTCTGATATTAAATATTTGTACAAAGACACAATTAGCTATAAAACAACGTTTAACAATTTTTAAATGAAATATTTCTTCCCTTTCATGTCTCTTTTTATGTACAATACAATAGTACAATGCTATAGTCACATATGTGGAAGATGAAACATGTCTATCTTCATTTCATCCTAAATAAAATCCTAAATGTTAGCTAATGTACATTCAAAAAGTTTCATTTTAAGAATATTTAACCATACACCTGACGTGTAATAGTTTACTCTCAAGTCAAAATCAAAGGTATCAAAAAGCTAAAACGGCCAAAGTTATTCATGGAAGTGGGCGTTCCTAACAAATGTATGACACGAACCTGAATTCCAATAATATTAAAATCTCGCTTCAATATTTCTTTCTTTTCTTCGCTAAGAGACCCATCAGCAACAGTGTAACTTTCATTTAACTGTTATTTACTCCCACGCATCTTAATGTCACGTTTTCACGGACAGAGTTGGACTAAATAATGATAGAAATGTGCTTCGTCGACAAATTTCCGCGAAAATCTTTTGTAACACAGCAGAAAAGGTAAGAAAAATCCATGCCAATGAGTGAAAGGTATGACGAGAACGACTAAGGGACTAAAGGAGAAGTGAGTGCGCCGAGAAAGAATTGGTGGTGTCTGTTGCGTCATGAAATGGCGAGAGAAAGTTCGTGCTGAAACTGGAGGTGATGAATATACGCTGACAGTCATGGATACGCTTTGATAATATCTCATTCCCATCTATTAAAGTGCCTAGTCTGGACGGAGGATAACTTATATATGTGAGGAATCAATTTTAGGTGGGCGAGAGAAATTTTTAATGTGGAACAGTTACTTGCGAGTAATGTTAATGTAGAATTCAGTCCGACAATTTGGATCTTGGATATATTCTCAAGTATACCGCCCCTTTGAATCTCTCGCTCTGGACAGCAATTTCCGAGGGCCTTAATTTGATTCAGTATCAGTCCTCAGGAGCTAAGATTTCTCTTATTTATTCTTTCAAGTACTGAATTCTGAGTTAAGATCTGCGCAATATTTTACATACAATTTTGAAGAGGCTATAATATTTTTCATAAAAGAGGGGGAAATGTATTTTCTATTTACCTTTGTCTCAGATTAATTTAAGTAGGGCAGAGGAACAACCGTCTCTTCTAGATTACTTTGTAGTACTACCAATTTGTCTACTATATGACGAGGAGATTGAATTAAAATTAGATTTTGTAGTGCTCTAGGGGCACTAAACATCTACTACGCATTTACCAAAATGGGATTTTTAACTTAATCTGGGTTGAGTTCATAATAGTATTGTCTTAAATTCCTCCCCTTGTCTCTGGTATCGTTCATAATTAGGGGTAATCTGGAAGAGTGATTCTGAGGTTTTTTCATCACGGGCATTCCTTGTAGAATGCTGTAAATAGTGTTTCTCAGAAGTTCGTATTGGTGGAAATCCGTGTACTTAGATACAGAATCCTGGCTGAACGAAAGTATGTGCTCACTACTTAACTCCTTACCTTACTTAGTAAACCTCATCTTAGCGTTTGGCAGTTAATGGTGAGGACGAGTTTCTAACCAGGCAACGCGCTGATGACTAATGTAATATTTGATAATGTATAGTGCTTTGAAGATAATTTAAATGCTTCGTTTCCGTTAAAACTTTTATCTCCGGAATAGATTGACAGAAAATTTCTTTTTGACTGAGGCTGACTCTAGTATCTGCATAAACTATGAACCAAGACCAGATAAGTTTCATTGATGATGGTGGTGTAGAAGGAACCTGGATAAGCTTTGGCGGAAAAGTTCCCGGGTTTGATTCCAAGTTCTATCGGTGTTCACCCAGCATCGTCATGAAAGTGAGTAGCTATCTGAACGAAGAGATAGCGGGTCCGGTCTAGAAAAGCCAATACGGTGTAGTGGGAGTCAAGGCGCTGACCACATTTCACGTGACTGCAAATACCGCATGGATTGGCCATAACCCCAGTAGGGGCGATACTATAGTATTGTTAAAAGTGTTAGGTCATTTCGGACATAGGCCCCCACCGGAAATCGAACTTGGGACCTCTTTACCGAAGTTGAACGCGTTGCCCACTTGGCTATCCGGGAGCCCAGTAGGGATGACGCCATGGACTTTCTATAGGGCTAAGGGCTAGGAATTACCAAAGGAGGGGAAAGTTGTTATTAGGAGGAAATGTTTTGCATTAACCTATTATAAAGGCTAAATTTCGGTGGAAAAGAATCAGCGTTTGGCTAATCTGAATGGAGTTAAAGTGAATTAGATGAGGAGCTGGAGAGACTGAGTGACTGATGGTTGGGTAATGAATACATGTAGAATAAAGGAGTCTGTATTACCAGTATGAAGGGATATTTAATATTGGTCGGAGAACATGATGAGGATGGATGGGAGCAAAGTAAGGTGATGATGGAGAGATTAGTCAGACGGTGAGAAACGACTGAGAAAATCTGGTTGAACGAGATCCCGAAGAAGATTGACCTACCCAGTCAGCGAGACAAAAAAATTTCAAAATATTCACGCAATTTTCTGAATAAAAGGAGATAAGTAAAGATATGTGGAGCTATTATGAATAGAATGGTTTAACGCACTTATAAGTAAGTTTATTCAGAAAGGGAACAGCTTTAAGGTTTGAAAGTACGTTTTTATTCTATCTATGACATGGATTGTGTGGCATATATTCTATAGATACTGAATTGTAGGCACAATTTTAATCAGTCAAAGAATTTCATATTAAAAGTTTATTTAAACTTTGAGTACAGATGTGCCTCTAATGGGAGAATCTAACTTTGATGTAGAGATACACTTTTCATGAGTAATGGTTTTATAGGCTTTAATAATATGATAATAAATGTATAGACCTTAACGCGAAATAATGTTAAATCAGCGAATTTCGATTTTAATCAAAGTATATTAAATTAGTACAACTAAATTTAGATGATTCATTCTATAATATCTTAAGGGCAATTGACTATAATAGTCTAACAAAAAGTTGGCATTGTTTATTAATATTTGCTGATGCTCATATTAACATTTTTGAAAATCTCAAAACGTTTCATTTCTACCAAAAAGTTAAGATTTCCGATTCTCATGAACAAAATAAACTTAATATTTTATAACTTATTATAGAAACTTAATTATCAAAGAATTTCGCTAAATGAAACAAATGAGGTGGTTTTATCCTTGACTTGGGATAGAAGTTGTCTTTGATTCGTTGGGATAGAGAATGGTCCATCTTGTATGGGAGATTCCTTTTGTATCTTTTATGGCGCCCGTTAGGAGTAATTTAGCGCACGTCCAGGGCACGTTGAAGGTCATTGCTCCACCCCTTCAAATGTCAACATGCCATGGATTTGCCATTCAGAGAATTCCGAGAGGTCCTTATTCGAAACATTGTAGATAAGCTTTCACTTTCATCTCGAATGGAAGAATCACAGTTAGGTAATATTAAAATACAAATAAGTAAAGTAGGGAGTGTGTTGTCAACACGCAGATACATGTAATACAGGCTGCTGATATAATTACGTCACGTAATACATAGATATACTAATAATATTCAATCCTACGTGTATTTACATGATTTAGTAATGACTTGAATAACTAATTTTTGGAAAAATAATATATATGTGTATATGATCACAGAAATAGTAAAATGCTCTCAAATTGATAGGTTATCAATAACATTATAACTAAACTTTAGATCATGAAAACTTTGAAATTGACAAGGAATTAGAAAATTAGCATATTGTGGGAATTAATGTTTATATGAGTGACCGTCTGCTGAACTGAAAAATGGTGCTGAAAATCTTTATGACCAAAAATAGAAGAAGACAGCGCTCGAAAAACTGAATGATAGTTCAAAAAGTGGAAACTTAGGAAGCTTTCGTTAATTAATCATTAGTAATTAATTATCAATTAGAGTTATTTTCTT
>KZ308706.1:147089-160387 GCA_000376725.2 Ladona fulva | reverse complement strand
TATTATTAAATTAGATTATAAATAATAATAATTTAATGAGTATTTTAGCATTATACCCCGCAAGGAGTAAACTTTTTAAATGCTATTTATCCTTGTAAAGGTGGATTATGTATTGTGATCTCAGAAACTTTTCACAATCTGAAGTTAATGCAAGCTCTTCGTTAGATCATAGGCTCATACATGTACTACAAAGTCTTCAAGTGGGAGTGATCGTCCTTTTGCCTCCTCTGGATACCCCAATGATTCACTATACGCACTGTAAGCACACTGCTGATTCTACAAAGGATCATTTGAATATCATTTTTGAGTTTCAGGAATTAGCAAATTTGCTTCTTTTTGATACTCCATGTTTTTTTTATTTCTCGAAAAAATTTGCGGTAAATTATAACATTTGGGTAATCCTGTAATGAATTATGTAATTTCTGCTGTTTTTCACCGCCCACTTTTAGTGAAGTATATTTCATCCTCAGGGTAGCCAAATTACTTATGAGGTTACAAGAGATTACAGAAATTAAATTGTTAAATTGTTATAATAGCGGTATTCCTTACCGCTCCTAATAGCGGGATCTTTCAGGGACCCTGATGGGCCTTCACGGTAGCTGCAGCTTTCCCGTAAACTAACTTTTATTGTGTAGAGGTCATTCCATTTTGTCTTTGGCATGGTCATTCCATTTTGTCTTAGGTAGCTATTTTTCGAAATAACTCCTATTTTAATATTCTATCTGTTGAATTAAAAAAATCTGTTAAATTTTCTCAAATATTTTCTAAATACAGCTCTTCACCTCTTGATTATCCAAAATCTGCATCGGACACAGTAAAAAGATGACAGTTTGAATTACATTACAGAGAAATTTTGCTCCCATATTTTTTGAACCGGAAAAATGAGAGCGAATAGTAAAGCTAATGGATAACTTGTAATAAACTTTTACCCCCCAAACTTCATTGAGGCAAATGTTATCTAGTGACCAAGTTACCTTGCTACCAAATCTAGTTATTTAAAATTTTCATTCATCCTGATCACATTATGCATGTAATTGAATCTTTTCTGTTTCCTTAAATAAGTCTTTTGCAATTAAAAACAGGCTGGGTGGGTTATCGTGCTAGCGCTGCTAAGATCCCGGGTTCGAGTCCTGGCTAGTCTGATTTTTCCTGCTAGGGAAGGGTTGTGTGTATTTCCGATTTTCTCTGCATGGGTTGGCGACAGGAAGAGTATCCGATTGTAGAACGCAGCGTCAAAACCAAACTAATCATCGTTGTCACCAGTCATCAAAAGCCACCAGCCGAAACAATAAGTGATGGAAATAGGGGTCAAAAGAAAAGATGAATTTTTTTGCCAATAAGAATTGGTAAACGGTTGGGGATAAATTCATTGTTTCTTGAATGTATACAAAATTAAACGGAAGATGGAATGGGAACACTTTAGCTTCGCATTTTTCCACTTTATTCATTCCGTTATCTGTTCACCCGAGGATGAAGCTAGCGAACACGCTCGAATGGACAAGTAACCAGAATTTACTTTTCTTTTCATTCCTGATGTTCTCTCACAAAGGAATTCCCGAGCATACTGTTTTTATACAGGCCCGGATTTACTATTAGTCTAACCTTGGTAGTGGACTAAAGGAATTAAATATCAATCCTATTTCATCGGTTGAGCTAGATATCTACAAAGATGGAAAATGAATCCATGATATATGCAAATTAATTGTCAAAAGTTTAGCCAGAGTTGAAATCTAACAGTTTATTTTTCATAACTCTGTATTTTAAATATAAAAAAAATCTTCTCTCGTAAAATCCTTCGGACCTGTCTTGATTTCTTAAGTTTAATACTTTTAAGAAAAATTATTGTTGCCAATCAGATTAATCAGCTGAAATAAAAGAATCCTCTATCCAACCAAACGCTCTGAATCACACGTGTAGGTGCGACTATAGCCGCCGAAGCAGCGATGTTTCAAAATGTGACTTTCTGAGAAAGCAAAAAACTTTCGCAAGCGTTCACAAAAGGTCTGCAATATCGTCCCGTTATTTACTCTTCACAAAAGTCAACCCCCGACAAGATAAATAACTCCGAGACGATTAAAGAATTACTTATTTAAACAGCGCGAATAATCATGGAATTCCATTCGCTGCCATTGTTAAGCGAAAACCCCGCGTCACGAACCAAAAAGGAGGCCAACGCTCGGTCGGTTTTCATTTTGGGCGATCGCCGTTGGGAAAGCTGCTCTTCCCTCCGTAGGGAGGGGCACTCCTCTATATCTATTAACATTTTTGGAGCAGAGCGTAGTCGAGTGGGCGTGGGCGGTTGGGGAGGTGAGCACAGCTGCTCAGACGGAGCTGTGTGGATAGCGATTGAAGGCAGCTTTCCTTCACTGGCCACAAAGAAGCTTGTGGACGAGAAACATTACGTTGTTTACATTTACAAATCATATCGTTGTCCAGTTCTTGCTCCCATATCCTGATGATATCGATATTTTTCATTTGTGTTTTGATGCAGAATAAAGAAAATGGTACAAAATAAGGGAAATCTACTGATAATTCACTTTTGTGTTATGTTAATCTTGTTCTAACCTGTAAGAAAATGGCAGCTATTTGGGTACGCCTGCTGCTGAATAGTGGAATTCACCAGGGTCACTACTTATTCCACTCTGTTTGGTACAGTTTAATTATGTTTAAAAGTTATACTCTATGACGTGTTAAAATATCATGCAAAATCATACCGGAAATTATCACTGTCGAATCTAATTGAAACTGAGGCGAAAATGTTTATTTTATGATCTTATTTGTTCACGAAGAAAAACAATCTCCTAAGGAAGTTAAATGTCAGCTGAGAGCACACTTACATCGCAACAGTAACTTCAAATAACGCACAATCATTTTGGTTCATATAAAAATCAATTAGTGTACAAATCATCGTCTATATTGCATCCTGTTAACAGACTACCATGATCATATTCCTAATCGATTACTTTCACGTATCGTGCGCTAGAAAAAGGAAAGCTTGAGGTGGCTTCTCCTAGCATCGATTCTGTTTTAGGCATTCATTGATTGGAATGGCCTATATACCAATATTCATTAAATTAAATATTTTGATTGGAATCGTAAACCGTTTGAAATACCGGCAAAGCGTTAGGAAAATAAAATACTGGAACAGCTTTTTTTCAGGAAAATATATTCCATTCAATCATAAAAACACTACAAAATACGGCATACAAATCAAATCAAAAGAGGCTCGACTAGTTTCGGCGCATAGACGTATCTTCAAGTCAAAAATAGTCGTGCCTTTTTTGATTTGTTTGGTGTGTGGTGTTTTTTTAGTTTTTTTGTTGTAAAATGGGATCTAGTTTCTTAAGAAAAGTGGTTCCCATTTTTGTTTTTCCTACCGTCACGGAATATTACAAAGTGACTCGTCAGCCAGTTGAATTTTTTCAACGACGAGGTCATATGAATTCAAGAATAACACTTCATGATTGCTGAAATTTATAAATTAACATGCAATATATTGAGTGAATATGCAATTAAATATTACCTCAACCCCACCGTTTGAAATGCATGTCTAGTTCAATTTTATTACCTGATATTTAATGTTCCATTACATAATTATAGATTTATTTTAGTCTGAATTTCGCCATTTATAAATACCTGATCACCGATCAATCATTACTTCTAAGACAGGAAAATTAAATCAAGAATATTATAATAGAAATAAAGTATTTTGGATGAAAATCAGCCTGTGGAAAATACGAAGGACGTGCATTCGATGCGAAACAAACACACAGAAGGTTTAACGTTAAATAGTCGACGATGACATTGTTAGGAGTAAAATCAAAGGAAGCCATTTTGTTGATATTTAACCAGGAATAAAAATATATCGTAAGATTTTTTCTGCATTGGAGAAAGGGAAATGGATAAAAAAGAATTTATATTCAAAGAATATCAGCGAAGAGAGATGGCGAACAGTCGCACGAAACTATGAAATACGAAATAGATTTATATGGTAAACAGATTGCACTTATCAATTTATGTTGGAGCGAAATATAATAAATATACAGATATTGAACACAATTTAACTAAAGAGAGAAAATCATTGAATATCTGGCGAAGAATAAAACCACATAAAAGATTTAAATAAAACTTTTATTTAAATCTTGTCTCCTTTTACACGCTGTGGTCACGATATGGTGCGTTGGGTTAGGAGAAGCTACTTTCGAGGGTGCGAGATGCTATGATAAAAAGGTGTCGTTTATTAAAACGTAGGGGCAACCAGTAAATGATTACTTCCAAGCCATTTTAAGTTATTGACCGATGCTAAAAATTTCTCTACTCTCGGAGTTCAAGGCTTCAACAAAGTTTCCGCTTTCTATTATCGTCATCAAGGGTTGTAATAATAACAAATTTTTAGTTAGTTATAAACAGGAGGGTTATCCTATTTATATTTATTTGAATAATAATTTTAACGACAATCGCGCACAACCACTCACTACCAGAAAATCCGATTAACCGGGACTCGAACTCGATACCTTGGGATTGGAACGCTAACCACTCCGCCAAGCATCAATCCCAAGATTTGTTTGTTTTCAACATCCAGTCTTTACCACACCCTTCATTCATCCATTCATAACTCCTGACTTGAACAATGGCACTAAACTACCTCTCTAACCTTTACCATCTAGCACTCCTTCCAATACTGTCTTATGCAGACAAATGTGCCGTAATGTGTAATCTGAATCATGTCGTCTTCTTTAAATCAATATTCTCTTTAGTTTTAAAGACTTTTCTCTTAGTTTCCCCTCGTAGAACTCTTTCGTTATTTTATTTATTTAAATGTTGCTGCAGGATAACAATTGTCTGCTTGCAGATTTGACCCATTAACACCAAATATTAAGCTTAAGAAAATATTTGCATACCACCTATACCTTACATGCATCCAATATGTTTAAAAGTACATAATACCATACTTAATGCCAATATACAACACTTATCGTCCCGTTTTGTCAAGCATAACAATTGGACCTATGACAAATCTATATGGGTAGTTCCGGAGTCGAGAGCTAACATTACTTCCAAAGCAAAACTCATATGAATTCATCAACTTATAATGTCATTTTGACGGCATATTATCCACAATATAATTTAACTCATTATTATTACAATAATGTGATTAATACAACATTCTTAATTACATAAATTCACATTGTAATTTGAAAGTTTCACTACTCTATTTAAACTCCTCATTTGTTTTCGGTACGGGTTTGAAGATACTCTGGTAATGATACTTCCGGTTGGGATATCCCATTTCATTACCCCTCTGCCAAGAAAGGTACATTCAAACACATCAGTCCTTTGTTTTCTTAATTTTAGCTTTTCTTTATGGTCGACTCGCGCCACGCAATTTGGTTTTTCCAATCTGTTACTCCTTTTCTGCTTCGCCAGCGTTTTTTACTCGAAAAAATCCCCCTATCCTTTTGGCCTTCCTCTTTTTTCTAACAATTCCCTACCAAGAATTTCTAACTTATGCGTCATCCTCTATCCTCTCTATTTTCTCCACGTAATACGTATAAAGTAGCTTTCCGTTGTACTACTTCAGTTTTATTAAAATTGTATTTATTATTATTATAGCATGTGTTACAGATGGCTTAGAGTCCATCCATAGTCTGGTGGTAACTTACTATTATACAATAATTGCAACACTACAATATACAATTATGCAGAAGAATTTACAATGCTAATTTCAATAACACAACATTTCTGCCCTCCATAGATCAACCAATATCAAGCCACACAACACCAATATAAGATGTACATACATTTTCAAGTTATAAAAATACACCATCAGTACAAATGCATCTCTCTGCTACAAAAATACAACATCGCAACTTATCCGTCACCCGGTCCAAAAATACACCAATTTGTTATAATATTTTAGTACATTTCTACTACTTAAATTGCCAATATGTCTACGCATAGCAATATTTTTACAATTTTCACTCATTACCAGATAAGTTATATCAGGGTTCCTTGAAGGCTTTCACGGTTACCGTAGCGGTCCCGGAGACAAGTTCCTACCGTACCTCACCCTACTTTTCGCGCGGGTCGCATCTATAATCCGCGTATTTTAAGATAGGCCTCACTATTACTACTTAGCATATAAATTCATCCGCTTCCTACTAATTTCCTTTAAGTTTCTCATCACGTAATATAGATTTTCGAACGCTTCAGAAGCTACAACAATAGCTGCAACATATCAATATGATTACTCCAATCTAAATTTCTAGTAAATGTAACTCTTATATAGTTGCATTCTCTCACTCTGGACGATAATAAGCCAGTAATACTCTTCCATTTTGTTACTTAAACAAATAGTCATGAGCATATCTCATCTACCGTATTTTCTCTCTCTATATATATATTTTCAGTCTTCTTTATCACCCTCTCTCACCAAAAAAGAAAAATATGGCGATAAATATGGAGAAAATATATAAAATAAATATGTATAAGTTCAATGACGAGGATTACATGTCGATCCGACATGAATATTGCCTATTCAACGANTGCGTTTTATTATGAGATTGTTCGATTAATTCTAAAAGAATTTACGGAACATATCACGTCAAGTAAAATCGGACAATTCTAATGAACTCTATCAGGATAGGAATCTTGTTACTTACCCTTAAGTGGATTTAATGATAGAAATTCCTTTGGTAATGGAACTGTCTTAGAAGAAAAGGTTCACAATGATTGCCCTTCATGGTAACTGAAGTGAAAAGCGATCGGAAAGGTCATTTATGTACTGAATACTGTTAGAAAGAATTAAATTCTACCTCATAAACATAATTCAAAAATAAAAAATCGGACGTTTAATAACCTTTCGAAAACATTTTCTTAACAACGATTTTTACGATATTCTTCACCCGCAGTTCCTATTTTAATCTCATTACATTGAAAAACCCTACAGTATCTTTTGCACATTTACAAATTATTTCCTTTTACTTGAATTAATATAGTTCATCTGCTACTAACATGTTAGTCCTTCGTAATTGACCTTCCTCATTAACCTTTTCGTGAATGTGATGCAGTTGCTTGTCTTTGCATTTTAATTATAATTGAACACCTCTGGATTGAAGGATGTAATAAACGGAGGTATGCAACGCTATCCCTTATTTCCTCTGTTTATTCTCTCAATTATGTTTTAAACTGGATTAACCATAATGCTAAAGTAATCCGATTGAAATTACCATATATTTTCTATGTTTAAAACAGGGGGGAGTCTTGTTTCCCTTTAACGAATTCCATACATCCCAGCAAGTTCCTCTTTCCTGGTGGATTTTCTGTTCTTATATATTTTAGACTAACCCTTTATAACTAAGGTAAAAGATGTGAATCATTGATTTATTAAATGATATTACTGTTATGATATCAACGGTAAAATATATTCAATTTCCTATTATTCTCTTTGTGTATTAGTCTCGACTTTGAAGTAGATTGAGTTGTAAAAAACCTCAAAGAAAATCTTTTTTTTAGAAAACTTTGAATAAAACGAAATATTTTTTATGTTACTGTGTTAGCATATTAATATGGCCAACAAGTGTGAACAGAATTGTAATAGAGGAAACAAATACCAAAAAATTTCTTCAAAAATATGGTAGCAATGAATACAGTTTTCAAGATTATCTTTTAAAAAGTTATTAAGTAAATGTCATTATTTAGTTTGATGAATGGCTAATGGATAATGATATGGCATGCTGTATACAATGATGTACTTTACTATAGTTTTGATATGTGTATGAAAAGTTATACAATGCCAATTTCCTTGTAAATTTCATGTGGTAACCTTCTATGTAAGCAGTCGTGTTACCTTAAGATATGTGATTTTATGTTATGTAAATGTTTTAATCTAATTCACCCAAAATTTTATTTTAGTACTTCAACGTAACAAAGGGAAAGATAAGTGCGATTGTGAATGTTCATTTTTTCTAATTTTCATTTGACGCGTCACCAATTCAATACAGATCTTGCTCCGCGTTCATGAATGTAATTGCGACGACATAAATTATTATTGTGAACAATTAGCGGCTCTAGATTGATGAATACTATATCGTTTGAGAGATTTTCAAACTCGTTCTCCTAATCGAAAGACAGAAATAAGGAGTTAGTTGAAACATATCCCATTATTTAAAGATAGTAGAAACTACATTTATTACAGGAAAATAAACACAAATCAAAAATTGCTTTACTGAAACTCGGAAGTTCTGGTTACGCACACCTCTCAATCAGTAATGCCTTTTCCGTCATCTTCAGGCGATACATTTCTAATTTATTTGCGCTCACGCATTTTCATAAGACTTTAATTAACGAAGTGCCGTTGCTGCGTTGCGATGCAGTATTCGATAAGATAAACTTCTTTAAAGTCGTAAACGAATGTTTTATGAGCGCAGTTGTAGCCATTCATTATCACAGGAGTGGACTTCCGTCTTCGAAATTTATTCCAAAATTCATCGCAACAAACTACATTGCTCGGTGCCACGTGATATTCTTTGGACATTCTCTGCGAGAAACGTATCACTGAAAACCGTCTTGCGTCATTATATATGACGGGAAAAGTGAAATGATTTCTATGATGACGCAAGGTTTCTCCAGAAGCATTCCCCAGAGCACAGTGCCAAATTTCGAGGCACAAGTCAGGCCATCGTAGTCTGCGATAAATTTGCACGGTTACTCCATCAAAGGGTTAAAAGTAATCAATCAGCTAAACATGATGGCAATTTCGTCTATTCTGTTGCCTATACTCCTTTTCACTTTCCAATGGTTTTGTTTCATTGAAATCAGCAAAAAAGGTGTTTTTGAATCAATAGGTATCGCATTGACATTCGAATCAATTCCTACGAGGATTAAACCCACATTTAACGAACTTACATCTATTCAAGTTAAAGAGCAAATAGCTTAACATTTCTTTATCAACATAAACCTTACGAATTTCATCTAAATCAACGTTAAGAATTCAATCTTACATTGGCAGATTGTGATAGAAAGTTTCGTAGAAACTGATATAAATATATGTTATAAGATAATCCCTGATGTTACCCATTTTCCTGCAAAATATTGTTTAAATGGTAGTAAATATGTTTCTGAATTCACCAATTAACCTCACATGAACTAATATGACTTTGCATCGTATTTAACAACAATAATATCTTGTAAGTTATACATATTGTGATCTACCTATTATTATCTATCTATTGTAATCTACCTCTTGTGAAATTTCTGCGTGTTTTTAATTTTGCATTTCAGCATTATCATAGAGGCCACGATTCCGGCTCTCTTGTTTATTCATTAATGTTATGTTTGAAAGACTTCAATAAAATAGTTTTTAGCTTAAATTTTATTTTAAAATATAATGTAATTTTACACTCATTCTATTTGTTTAGTGGCAAATGAAAAAATGGTATGGAATCGGTGAAAACGTGTTTTCTTTCGTGACATGTGAATTACTTCGGGCTGTTCCTTATAGAGCCTACCAATGACCTGTAAAAGCCTACTGTAAATGATTAGCGTTGCGATTGAATAAGTTCTTTCCTTTTAATTTTAAGTCTTAGTGCGTTTTATTATGAGATTGTTCGATTAATTCTAAAAGAATTTACGGAACATATCACGTCAAGTAAAATCGGACAATTCTAATGAACTCTATCAGGATAGGAATCTTGTTACTTACCCTTAAGTGGATTTAATGATAGAAATTCCTTTGGTAATGGAACTGTCTTAGAAGAAAAGGTTCACAATGATTGCCCTTCATGGTAACTGAAGTGAAAAGCGATCGGAAAGGTCATTTATGTACTGAATACTGTTAGAAAGAATTAAATTCTACCTCATAAACATAATTCAAAAATAAAAAATCGGACGTTTAATAACCTTTCGAAAACATTTTCTTAACAACGATTTTTACGATATTCTTCACCCGCAGTTCCTATTTTAATCTCATTACATTGAAAAACCCTACAGTATCTTTTGCACATTTACAAATTATTTCCTTTTACTTGAATTAATATAGTTCATCTGCTACTAACATGTTAGTCCTGATTTAGTAGATCTTTATTCTTGATTTATTTCCATCAATTTTTCCACTCTATTATCAACAAACATCCGAGCACGTAGCTTTTCAATGGCATGGAGTATACCATTTATTGCATAAGCTTTTTACCAACTCATTCATTCTCTCACTTATAGGAATTATATTTTTTAATGCATTAGAAAGCGAACCACGATTTAACTGAGATTAAAGTCGACTCATAACAGTCATCTTCAGATCTCCTGATGATGACTGGTGTGATTCAAAACTGGTCGTTTGTTAATAAGCCGCTTTAACGGAGTGGACAGCATGCTAGTGTTCCAACACCAAGTTCCCGGGTTTGAACACCGGGTTTGGATTTTTATGGGTAGAGAATGGTTGTGTTCGTTGATTCTAACAATTATTAAGATGGATACAATTAGATTAAGGATTATTGCATAAGATTATGTGGAATATCGTTTTAAACCATTTTATGCATTTCCACCCTCTCTAATATTAACAATATATTACTGAAAAGTCTTGTTTTAACTGTAATTTACAAGTATATTTCATGCATTTAGCTCTTGTGACTTTTCGTTTGATGCTATTAGCACGTATGAATGCGCGCAAAATATTTATGCTTATATCTTTCTCAGCAGGACAATAATTCCTCTTGTTGTGATTGCTTTTGTTGAGAATTGATATGATTATTTTTACCGATTCCATTTTTTTTATTTTGTTCACAGCACCCGTGCTGGAATCCAGGGCATTGAAGGACTTCTTCACAAAGACTGCAAGGCTGGCGAAGGGTCTTCGTCGACTGTCGAAATGTGACGAGAGAGGTTTCCATAGCAGAAGGAAACATTGCAAGCATATTCCCCTTAATCGTTGATTGGCATTCGACGGGAGGTACTGCAGCGGAGAGCATGTCTTCACGGCGAGGGTCGTGTCAAGGACGACTCTACACCCTCGGGCTTGTCTCACTTCTGAAATCCTCTAAGAGGCCAAACAAGGCAGCAGTATTTCAGTGTATTGAGTGTTGTAAGTCAGAAAATCAGTGACATTTAGCCTGTGTAATATTCAGTGTTAAGGGTTAAAAGTGTGTGAATGGCAGTGCAGAAATCAAGACAGCGATGCCTGAAGGACTTCGTTCAAGGTATATTAATTTTCTTTTTCCTTTACTTCTTTATATTTTCTGTTGATTGGTACCATAGGTGTTTACTTCTTAGAAGCAGCACTACTTACTCAGTCACCTCTATGCATATTTACTCTATTAAACTAAAAATTATCTTCATTCACTAGTAGTAAGATAAAACATGCTCAGAGCGGCCTAGACTATAAACACCATAGGTGTTTACTTCTTAGAAGCAGCACTACTTAATCGGCACATCTATGCATATTTACTCTATTAAACTAAAAATTATCTTCATTCACTAGTAGTAAGATAAAACATGCTCAGAGCGGCCTAGACTCGTGAGTTCCTCGATAGTTCGCTTGCTCTGCTTGCCACCTGGAACCAGGGGTAGATCTAGAAGGGGGTCGAACTATTTCTGTACAGTGATACATATGTACTGCGAAACAACGACTTAAGTCTGAAGAATGAGTATGCCCATAAATGCGGTAGAGGTATAGTGATTATACAAAACTTCGCAATCAGATTTTAACTCAAGTTCCTCGTATCGTTATTGGCATTTTGCAAATACTATGTCATAAAAAGGGAGGCGATCACCCTCTTTCCCTGAATCCGCCAATGCATAGAGCACTGTTGTTTAGATACGTACATGTATTAAGTGGGGTGAGTGTTTCTTTTATGAGCGAGTTCAGTTCGAGGAAGAATCGTAAGAGATAAATTCTTACGTATCTAGGAATTCCTGGTCGCCTCAGATAATTTCAACTTCAACAATTCCGACATCGATTATAGTTTCGAAATGCTGTGTATGACGGAACAAAGGTCATAGATTGCCAGTTAATTAAGCACTGATTGGCTTCTTGTCAATACATCATGAAATTCTCGAAACAAAACAACGCTCGGCATTACCTCATTGGTAGACATCGAAAAAGGTTTCATATTTTGAAAATGTTCATTAATATCTGCGTCCTGAAGCGGTTCACTTGGTTACTTATTCTCTTCAGCCTGCCCTGGTATATTTGTCGTCATTTATGATCCAGATCCAACTCTTGTGTACGGGATGAATTTCTTATTGACTCTTGCTCACGTCAATTATCGACTAGCGTCGTTCAACTGATTGACGTCTTTTCTTTGTATTTACAAGATGATATAATAGTATCTTATATAGAGCGACCTTAGCATAATATCAAGTCGGTTCAAATATTAGTAGCTTGGTATAAATACAAAGTGCGTAAGACGTTTAATAGTTCAACTAACTTTATCGTGCACCATATATTATTGAAGAATATCCTTAAGAAGGTGTAAATGTATATACCTAAATGTTACTTTTACCTGTGAATCATCCTTGAAAGATAAGAAATATTATAAAAGAGGAAGGGAATGCAAAGATACACAAATAAAACCCTGGAAGATGTCCTACCAGAAGCAATTGAATAGCTTTATTTGTCTTATTCGACCTTTTCTTGAACACTGCTGCGCGATTTTGGTTCCTCATGAAGTAGGGTTGGTTTTAATATTAGATATTGTTCAAAAAAGCAGATCGTTTAGTTAGTGGAGATTTCAGGTTCTACAGTAATGTTTTTCTTATGATAATGTCTCTCGGATTGGATTTGCTCCAATGGAGAGGATTTTATCGACGAAAGCTGTTTAAAAAATTTCATAATTGCAGAAATGTTGTCGACTAAGGTGACGGTATGACTTCAGTAACAGCGAGCGTGAAATCAGAGAGATATCGTCACAGGGAAATGATAATTACCAATGATAAATTTTCCCCAAAAAGTAACTGACTACAGTTCGAAAGAGGTGCTGAAATATTACATGGTGGCTTGCAGGGTATTAGTGAATGTGAAATAGAATTGAAACCCACAGCCAATGTTGCCAATCCCACAGATACAGCTAGATACTGCCAATCCTCGCCTCATTAGATGGAGCAAATATTGTTTACATTACCTGCATCGCCTTCCTCCTCTTTCCCCTTCTGACTTTCCTTGTCTCTGCTTTTCTTTGGAGTCCTGTGCGCGGTGACTGATTCTGTGGAAAGTAAATAAAGATATTGGAAAGCAGAACAATTTCCATCCCTCTGTCGGAGCCGATCCTAGCTCTGGGAAAGGGTGAGATATATATATATATATA
>KZ308706.1:104031-146898 GCA_000376725.2 Ladona fulva | reverse complement strand
TTGGGAAGGAGCTATCTTTGTTCATAAAGCTGGCCGTTCTTCAAAACTATAAGGAGAAGGCAAGTGGTATTACATTACAATATTTCGCGGAATCTCTAAATTTCCAATCTTCAGCTGTGACGGATAAATCCAACAAAAGAGGATTTTTATTACTTTAAGTTTGAAAGCACTAATTTAAAAATTAAAGAACCCAAAAAATCTTCTCCTTTTCTTTCCAACGTAATATAAACATAAAGTTGACATATCCCACATATGACGCGATAACACTTGGAACTCCATGTTCTGAAAAGCGTCTTATCCAGTTTTCACTGCAAATAATTATTTTTCTTCCTATTGACCAATTTGAATCAATGCTCTAGTATTTTATACTTTTATCAACATGTATTTTTACTCTCTTTCAATAAATGTCCTCTAATATCCATATTGATTTTATCCATTGCATTCCATCGAAAGCCTTTTCTAAACTAAATAAGCATTCACATCCGTCTTCCTCAAATGCAAGGCTTCGTTTCTTAAGTACCATTTTTACTCCAATGGGATCTTTGCTTTCCTTTCTCTCTCTTAAATGTAAGCTGGTCTTTGATTATCTCCTAAGGCCTTCAATTCACAGCTCTTAGAATAACCTTTGCTGAATGAAATAATAAACATACCGTAAAAACATTTCACTCCTTATATTCTGATGCAAATCTCTTTTTCTTTATTCGAATAAGAATTGTTTTAATAAAAATCTTTGTCCACATTCCTTCATCAATTTCCTGTATAAATCGTAAGAATATTTCTAACCCAGTTCCCCGTGTCTCTAGGAAACTCAACTGGATCCCGTCAACTGCTTTATTTCCTTTCATATCACGCAGTGCTCTATCAATTTCACTATCTAATATACCAGGTTCAATAACTCTGTCTTCCACCTCTACCTCACTTTCTATCGCTATGTTGGTAGACATCGTGTCTTTCCCTTTTAGTTCCTCTGCGTATTTTTTCCACCCTACCCTTATCATAATTGGGTCAAATAAAATGTTTCTTCCGCTATCTTTTGCATTGCCCACTATATTAGAAATTTTATCTCTTGTAAAAAGTTTTGCCGTTCAATAGAAAAAGGGCTGCCCTTTCATTTGCATCGAACTTCTCTATTTCATCACACTGTTCCTTTACCCACCGTGCCTTGCCCTTTCTGTTACCCTTCTCAGCTTGTTTTCAATGCATCGAAGCTAAATTTTCTTCCCCAATACGGGTAGAATGTATATTGGAATGTATGGCGGTTATTCTGTGGTATTTTATAAGTTAAGCTGGGTATTTTGATACCATTTAACTACAACAATACCCGATTTACTCTACCCCGACATACTCGATGTTACACGGTTTTTTGCTCTCCCCGCCAGTTTCGTCCCTTAACAAGGCAATCGCAAACTTGACAGAGGCTCTCGGCTCAATTGATAAAGGCTTATAGATACTGGAAACAGACTCCGACGGAGAAAGCATTACAACAGCTCAGTAAGACTTAAAAAATTACTGCCTGAAAAAATAAGAACTCATAAGGTCGTCGGACGAGTGTTTTAGAATTTATGAATCGACATCGAAAGATCTTCGTTTAACGTAACTCATTATTTTCTTAATTATTTTATTAATGTGTATAAAAATCTACAATATTTGTTGAGCGTATTTCTGATAGAGCTTTTGATAGCGTTTGGTCACAATTAAATAAGAGTCAGCGTATTTACACGCACGTGGTGTACCCGAGAAATTAGACGTTCGCGATTTTTCGCCAGTTTCATCCAGCGTATAATATGGGGATGTCTTTGTATTTTTCTCGCATTAGGTAAAAATTTGCTCTATCAAATCGGTTTACCATTCGTTATATATCGTGTAAAATTATTAAAATGTGCTCGTACAAAGGGAGTTAAATAATTTTACCTCGTGCAATCTCGACGTCAAAACATTTTAATGCAATCAGAACGACACTCAATAGCGGCCTAATGATTTCATGGACGTTCTGATGGAACATCAAGCCTTCCGATGAAAAAAGTGCATGACCTAAGTCAAAGTATAAAAGAGAAGAACGCTTAATTCTGTGTTTGCGAGAAAACTGTTTCTCTCAATTGAGGCGAGGACTAGAACAGACAACACCAAGAATCGCACCGGAACCCGAACTGAAAAATACGATACTTTTGCCGGAGCTCCGGAATTAGTAAATATATTATTAATCACATATAACACTGAACGACAACGCATGAATTTAGAATGATATTTTAACAACTGACTATTTTGATTATTTCTTTAATATCACGAGGTTTATTATGAATTTTTGTAAAAAAAATAATAAAATCTTTCTAAAGAATTGCCTGCTTTAATACTCGGAGCGGAAAGAAAACGGTTCTTACCGGTTCAATGGTATCTGAGAAAAAACTAAACAAAATTTTGGTATTTTTGTTGAATCGGCACGAACATTACTGATCAATGCCTTGTTTTTTAATGTTCTAGAGGGGAAACCACGTTTATTTCGTAAAGAGAAGGATTGTATTGCGAAGCATGATGGTGTTGATGAAGTCCGTTATAATCTGTCTAGCATTTGCATAGTGTGAAGCTATGTGAAGTTCAATCAAAGTCCGAGCTTGAAGAGCGACCTCGTTGTCCAGGTGCTAGACCTGTGCGCCTGACATGTACTCCTCAATCCAGTCACAACTCTGTATCGGAGTTACCGATTCTTATAGTAGTAGTAGTATTGTTAAAAGTGCTTCGACAGCTTAGGTCATTTCGCACGTAGACTCCCACTGGGAATCGAACTCGGGATCGCTTTCGCCGAAGTCGAACGCGTTGCCCACTTGGCAATTCGGGAGCCACCGATTTTTTTTTCTTAATTTGTACAAAGCAGAAATTCGGTAGTAACTATATGTAAGGAAACAGAGACCTAATTGATGGAGTTATCAGACTGAGCTGCAATGTGCTAACTGGCCCATCGATCAGAAATCCGATATTTTAATGTTTTTGACATTATTTGTGGATGGGATACAGTAGTAATCGTCTAATCTGAGCGTGTATGACTTTTACTTGATAGTATCCAACATTAATTACTTTAATTAGGTCATTCGCTAAATTTGATAATATAACGACTTCCTATTTGTAGCACCTTTGCGTTCAATGGAATAAGCTACGTTTCTGAAAGATTTTGTTTTCGCTTTGCAATATATTTTCTCTCCTTAAAACGGCTGCATTTAAAATGAGTAATCTATCTATTATATCCGTTAAGCTATCCATTAGTTATAAAATATTTTCTTTAGGTAGGATAATCGTAAGAGGAAAGTCATAACTTTCGTTGGAATAATTTCATTAGAATTTTCTTGCCATATGAAATTTTCTCTCTGATTCTAGTATGTAATTATGCTTGTGGGGAGAGTTTCGTTGATATTCTCATTTTTCGTTACTCGATTGTTCCACACTATCTGGTTTTTGAAGACACGGGCTCAAGCAAGCGAAATATCTATTGTCAATAAATGCCATAGCAGTGGATTGGGCCGAAATTAACCTGTATCATAATTTTTTGAAATCGAATCCGACTGCGAGGATGGATTGAATTTATCTCTTATACGAGAGGCAAGTTTTCTAAATATCTTTATAAATATAATCGATTTCTTTTCCAGTTTCCTCTCAAAGTCATTCAACACGGCATTCTTTTCCTTCCTTCCTTCCTTTTCCTACTTTGTGGTATTTAGTTAAAATCTTTGCTTTTGGACAGAAGTAAGATATATATAAAAGATAGGTTATTAATAAAATAAGAGCCTCGGTTGTCGGTGACATATACGACATTCTTCTAGATTGTACAGAGATTTTTTACTTCAATTCAATATAACTTTCCAAAATTTAATAAATTCCATATCTGTTAATACGATATTATTGTGATAACATAAATTAAAACCAATGAGTTTAAAAGGCGACGCTGTAGCCTCGGATACGTTATTGCTATTTATCATCAAATTGAGTTGGATATAGTTGCAAAGCAGATACTCACTTTTACAAATCTGCCTGTCCATCGTGGAATTAGATAGCGTGAAGTACAGTTGTTCTGGGTTCCCAAAGACTCCAAATCCTTCGCTTCGTAACATTTGTTATTCTATCCCTTAGAAAAGGTGTTATAAGGAATGATGAGATACATTTAGTGCAATCAATTAAATGATTTATTTATTTCCCTGTGCCCTCACAAACATCCATTAGCCGGGACTCGAACCCGGGACCTTGGGGTTTGGAGCGCTTGTATGCTAACCATTCCGCCGCAGCTGCTGACAAATCAGAAAATTTCGAAGATAAGTGTAAAGAACATTTCCCGTTTTGTTACATTTACTTCTGTGTATGGAAAATACTGAGTCTGTGTAATACACATGCGAAAATCTGATAGACTATGTAAACCTTTTAGTATTTAGCGGTATCGGCCTACTTCATTCATTTCCATACATGCCTACTCTCTTTCGGAATTGGCGAGTGTACAAATTCTGTCGAAAGCGAAAATGAAAACGGGTTCAATTTCTTGGACTTACGAATCCAATTACGCATGCTTAAACTTTGTCAAATTTCGTAATTTTCTTTACTTCTCAATAATTTTTTTGCCGAAACCTAGAATCCAGGAATGCTACAGCTTGGCAGAGGCAATACAAGCGTGTCAGCGGCAGCGAGACATAGCTCCGTGTCACTCATTTGATCCATGCTCGAAGAAGCATTGTTTGATGGATGGGAGGCAGATCGCAACCTGAGATCCCACTTCCTTCCTTCTATATAGGAGGATACAGTGTTTTCTGGGTAAGATGCGTCTGGAATCAAAAATTACATCCCACCAGTACGAGAAAAATATTTATGACTACCTCTCCGCTAAGATTACCGATTTCATAACCCTTTGTGTCGTTCGCACAAAAAGCAATTCCAGAATTTCCACTGCTTTACTTTCACTTTTCCAGCTACCGATACTCTTTCACTCTTTTCTCCTTCCCTTTCACCCACACTCCCCGCTTTTCTTTCCCCATCGCATACCTCGAGGCGAGCCCCACCTCCTTGCCCGCATTTCTCAATCGCTGAAGCATTTTTTTTCATCCTATCACTCAAATTTACATGAACGGCGCTACCCTGCAGGACAAGACAGGAGTTGCGCACAGGAGAGAACTATAATAGCACTCGTATAACTAATTCTGCACTAATTCCTTTCTGGCTACTCTAATCACTCCGAGGAAAAGATGCATATACTCCGCGCAAGCTGTTTGCTAATCCGCATTATCTTGAGGTTGAAATTAGAAGTCTCTTTCTTCCCACGATCGAGGAATTAGCACAATCGCAGATCGATTCAATTTTAGGAATTTTAAGACAACTTAGGATGATTTGGTCTCATTTAATATTTAAAGCTGAAGTAAATTTTTACTGATTAATCCTTAAGTAGCGTTAGGTCTACATGACCGGAATGAAATGTTTTCAGTGAAACCTTTATACCTGGAACTTTGGTATGAACGCAAGAAATCAGTTCAGTCTTTTCAGTTTTCCCTATCTCCCATTCTTAAGAGTCAATATTGATGGCAGCGTGTACCGCTTATCTTAGCACACATTTTGACAGGACGCGAGTGTCGGTGTCATTAGATATCTAGTATTTATCGATTAGGCGTTAAAAATGAACATTCTTTACTTAAAAATCGCTGTTCTTACTTTACTCCAAGTTCCAATTTGTTTTTAACATTCACAGCTTGCAGATCTTTTGATAACTATGAAAACTTTTATTAAAATCATACACTCTAAGAGCAATTGCATCGTATTGCATTCATACTGTATCTCAACAAATTCCAATCTTAAAATACTTCTTTAACTGAAAAGCGATTTCTAGTTTCAAGGGTCAATATGACTCAACGCGATTAATCATTTAGCCCCATAACTAGCGACCACATAATCGGTATCAATTTATTAATGGTGGGTCAATAACGTTTTCAATGTGAAAATACCCTTATACTAAGGATGATCGCATTTAATCGTAGTCGTAGTAATCAAATATAATCGTACTTCATGGAACGCTATAAAGGAGAAAAATTAAAGATACTTAATTGTTTCCATTATGAAGTAAAGAGCGGGTGATCGGTTAACAGTTCTGACTGCGAACAGATTGAAGAACGAACGCTTTGATATTTATATTCGGATAACGAGCATATCACGTAATAAACCCAGTTAAAGTCGACTCAGTGTGTTTTAAAACATCCCTTTTTTGTAACTGGGAAAGAAAACTAGGCAATTGTTACTTTAGGCTCACCGTGAGCGCAGCGCTGCTTTGATGGCGCCCGCTAGAACTATCATGTTACCTGCAATATTTATTTTGTTGGATTGGTGACTATGTGCGTATGCTACATCTAAAACGTTAATTTTTGTAATGTTTCGTTAATGTTTATTTCTCCATATTAATTTAGCAAAAAATCTGCTCCGTTCTTCAGTACAAAAGTGGACGCCAATATGCAGCGCAGCAGTCACAAGGTCGCCATTACAAAAAATTCGCGTAGTCGTTATAGTTCCAGCGGCTGCCATCAGATCGGCGCAACACTTACTGTGAACCTATGCCATTAGTGTTGGAAAGATAGTCAACTGTGACATCTGCCAACAGTGATTTCCTGAAGAACTGGGAGGATGTAAAAAACTAAGTTAGGATGGCACGGAAATCAGGTGAAGGTCTCTATGATTAGAGATTTCTTGTACAGAATCGCTGTTGATCACTAGAAAAAATGCTAGAGGAGAGAAAAACGTGATTGAAGTTGGTGCGAATTTTCAATTCCACTATCTGATTAAATTAGCGATGAAAATGTATACAGATAATATTGCTGCTTCGTTTGAACAATAATTTCAATGTTTTTCTGTTTAATTATTAATAAACTGTCTTTCTTAAATTGAACAATTCGAGTATCGAGTGCTCTCCTTGGGCGGATAATGTACAGTGACTAAAAACAATAAAAATATTTTGCTAATGACGAGATCTAAGTAATCATACGACAAAACCTATCCTTAGTATTTCGCTATCGTATCTATTGACAAAGACTATAATTTGCTTGGCCGTACTGCAGTATCTACAGAAATATTGGAGCTTTGAGGTAAAGTGCTCTAAATTGCTTGGTTTCCATGGAAGTTAGATGTAGATGAAGCAGATAGAAGTTGGCCCGAGGCGTTTAGAAAAGAGAATAGCGTAACGGAAATTCTTGAGCAGCTCGTGTGGGAGTCGCTAAAGTACGAGGAAAGTTCGTTGGTTGGTTTCATTGCATGGCTTGTATAATGGAAACTGGAACGGTAACAGTTAAGGACGGCATTGCAGAAATGGGAATACACCACTGCGGTAATCGTAGATTTCAATTAACTTGACGGAAAGAAGAGGAATTTTGTTGAAATCCTTAATTCGAATTGCACAAAAGGGTATGGTTCATAAAACCTCGCTTTATTCAACGAAGTGTATTCGGGCGTACGTACGGCGACCTAGTTGAACCTCTACCATAAGTACTTTCATCGAAATGTTTCTATCCAGTCTCTATCTACATACAGTTCATAAACTAGCGTTTGAAGACGATTTTGATACATAATCAAGCAAACATCAGTTACCAGACCATATCACCGATCGGACGCAGAGCGCTGAACGTCGCTAAGACCCGGTGGCGGAATGAGGAACTATAGTACTAGTATTCCAAACGGAATAATATTCCCCATCATTTGCATATAAATGTAATTGCGGCTGAAGTGAATGGCGTCAGTTCGGCGATCAGAACTGTCAGCCCACTTTCGACGTTAGCTCAAGGAAACTAAGTATCCTCATAAAAAAATCAAAAGCTCTGAAGTCAGCTCAAGTAGTCTCCTCGAAGACTGTAGCATTTTCCTCGTAGCTCTCAGGAAAGAGTGCATAATATTTCTCGCATTCTTTCTCTAAACAAGAGAAACAACTCTTAAATTTGGGTCTCAGACATTCCCTCATTCCTCCATCATCTTTCAAGGATAACATTGGCGTAGCTAGCGATTTTGAGGACTACGGTGGCGGAGTGGTTGCTACTTCACCTACCTCAAAGCTCCGGGTTCGGGGACCCGGAGATTCTTTCCTACTTCAAAGTCCCGGGTAATCAGATTTTTTCAGTTTGGGAATGGCTGTCTATGCTCGAAAATAATCATCATGAAAATGGATTTATTGGGGCCTTCCTGTTTCCGATAGAGAAATAAATAAATAGCTTCAAAAAGTTGTCCAAAATATAAATGGTAAAATACTCATTGTTACTCAACTGAAAATTATTCTTGCATGTCATTGTTGCGACTTCGAGCTTACTGTTGACACTTGCAACAATGCTGCGCGACAGTNATAAATAAGACTTCACCATAAAAGTGTTTCCACCAAATTTCATACGCAAGTAACATTGCCTCCCGTTTATAGATAGCTTCTTCACTCTTCTACTGTGGTACATATTTAAAGACTATGAAGAGCTTCAAGGAAGCAATCAACTCACTAACTCATAATTTCAAAGGCTGAAGAAGCATTTTACAATTGTAATGAACCAAAGTAATTCATTTCTAAGTCCACTGATTTTATTAATAAGAATCCGAACTAAATAATAGTTAACGATTTTGACGACACATTTAGAAACCTAGATAAAAGCTCTGCACCAAATTTATTAGTGATCCTGAAATATGATTCTATATGATCTATCAATTTGAACCCCCTTCCTTCAAAACTTAATGGGATTCCCATATTTCATATAGATAACATACCCATACGTCCTGATGCTTTGAGTATTTTCCCTACGTGCTAAAAACTAGCCATATATAAGAAAATTACTCTTCAAAACTTAGTGTTACATAGTCCAAACTGCTTTAAGCTGGAATACTCCTTTAACTAGTGTTACTATATGGGAAATTCTTCGTTACTTGTGAATGTCAGGTTAGTTTCTCCCTGTTTCCTATTTGTTTATTAGCTTGTCAGAGACGTTATTCACGTTTCAGACAATTTATTAATAAATGAGGGTGTTGATTCATTTTCGAGTGGAACAGTCTCCTCTCTTGTTTTCTACTCAGCAGAACTTCGTTTCACGGCGAACTCCACAAATAAAATGAAGTTTTTTTTTCTACTTCGCGGCTCCTTATACCGTGTCACTATCCGCTTTTTAATTCTACATCTACATATATTCCCTGCACCATGCACAGCTCAACTTCCCTAATCGATTTCTTTCGCGTATCGTTTGCGGAAAAAATGAATTTTTGAATCGATTCGTTATAGCGTCTGTCTCTCTGATTTTTCTCTTAGAATCAGAGATGCCTATGTAAGAGGGAGAACGCATAATATCGGCTACATCTTCTATGAAAGTACCTTCTCTAAACTTATTAAGTAAATGTTATCTTTGTTTAAATCTTCTATCTTCTGGAGATTCCCATCCTGGCCCCTGAAGTATTTGGATAACACTCATTGATTTGTCGCAACATTTTTTTTCATCTCTAACCCCTCTCTGTGGCAACTGTATTCTTTCATCTCCAGCTTCTCGCAATTCTTGACATCCCTTCCATTTTCCATTCTTCTTCCTTAATTTTCTCCCTTCACCGTTCTTTTGCTGTCCTAATCCTGTCCCTATTTAAGGATTTTAGTAGAAGTTTCTCGCCTCTTGATAACGATCTTTCGTTAAACTGGTAGTGTTTATAATAAATTTTGTGGAAAAGGTACCATTAAAATGTTTTGTTTCATTCGGGTTATTTTTTGAGAAAATTCTCGAAATTCTGATACCTTTACCGTGATACGGTTATTTCCGCTTTCTTAACCTTGGGATATTTCATAAAGTGTTGCGAAATACGGAAATTCAGTTTGGACTTGAAGTAATGTTTAATTTCATTCATGAGAGGCAACTTCCCCTTGGAAAGCATCGAAGTAAGATCTTTTTAGTCATAAGCTATCTATTTTAGTTCCATATTGATAGAAACAGGATAATCCTTCTTTAGACAACTCCCTGGTTTTCTTTCACAAAAAGATTGTTATAGTATCATTGTGTGAGTACATGTTAGTCTAATTGCGGATGGTTCATTTAGATACAGAAAAGTTCTACAAGAGGAAGTGCGATACTCCTCCTAGATTATTGAATCATGAGATTACGACTTTAGTGATAACTGCCAATTTTGAAAAGGATATCTATGTTAGTGAGAAACTTCTTCGAAAACCTTCCTAAAATCAAGAGAAATAGCATCCATTTGTGTTTACTCTCGGCAGATAAGCAGGTGTAGTGATAATCGCACACAAAATGAGTTTCGCACAAACGCGAATATTGGAAGCGGCGCTTAATTTTATTGAAGGGAAGAATAGTATCTATTTCGGTTGCTCAGAGTGTCACTTCTGGTTACCATCTCTGACCTAACCTAACAAATAATCGATGTGCCCATCACACTGTTTATTCTCTTCTTACAAAAATTACTGACGGTGCTAAAAAATTCCTCAAGTTACCCATTTCACTATTAGAGGATAGTGATCTCAGAATCTCCGAACGGTTCATTGAGACATTGTCCATGCCTCGGCTGTAATTCCGAGAAATCAGTCTGCAACACTCAGATACAGCCTTCTATTGAGGCCCTCCATCTCAAAACGTGAAGGTCGAAGTCGATTTGCGGTTCCGTTCAGGTCCTTCAAAAAATCTTCTCGGACGATCGAGAGAACAGGCATTAGGTATAGCCTTAGGCTACAACCCAACGTACACTGCCGATGATAAACTATTTAAATGCATACATAAGATAACGGAGGCACGGCTAATTTCAAATTGATAATAAGATTCTAATCCTACACAGTTACGGCTAAATGTTAATTTTAATGTTGGCCATACCCCTTTCAAGTGCGGTCTGATGGGTTTTCATGGTACATGCGGCATTCCGATGAAAAAATATTGCCTACCCATAGCTTAGGCCCAGCGGAGGGCGGAGTCACACGCATCGTCTGCCGATTAGCGTTATTAGCACCTAACAGTGCAGAGATCCTATATTGGATAGCGGTCGGTGACACCTCCCCTGCGCCCTTGCCAGATCGCGCCGTTTCTCTGCTACTGACAACAAACTTCCATTCATACTCTGGGAATAGGGCCGACCCCGAATGACTATAGGGAGTCCTCCTCGGTTATCCAACCAGCATCGACACTCTTCGGCTTGATGCGTACTATTGACTTTAAACCGGGTTTCGTACGTACGTCCACCCATCGGAGCGATGCAACTCGCCAGGAGCCTTAAAGGAACCTCCTGAAGGGAGATAGGCTTTCGTACGATCAAGAGGTCGTTTTTGGGACCTTTGCTTGAGCAAAGCAGTGAAGCCCGTAAGGAAAAACAAGGGGGCGTCATTATCTTACACCTCATATGGCATTTAAACACCTAATTCGCTTATCACTTGCTCTCACGCAGGCTGTACTTTCATCATAAATTCCCTTTGCTTCATTAGACAGCTGTTTATTCAATCAATCTTCCGCTAGAAGTTTCCATTTATTTTCTGCTTACCTCACCATATGCTTCCTCAAATCCGAAACGCGCATAATTAACATTGTTGCTCTCTTTTCGTGCAAGGTGGATATATCTTTCATTTTTAGTTGCCTCAGTCAAGGCTGTGATTATATAAAAGCTGCTTAGATTTGAGTAAAGCTGAATCGTGTACTTCATCTTGGTCTCTCCTCATTGAAAATCATTACACTGTTATTTATAGGAGAATTGACTCCTATGGACTCTCCACTTATAGAAGATAGCATAGCATTCTGGCTTAGCAAAGAAATCAAGGGTAAACTTCATCTTGCCTAATAAGCCTCACTCTCTCCAAAGCTTTTGGTAGACAAAGGCGGATGGGATGAAGATCCAAACTGTCCTTGGGCTAATGACTTAAGACAGACTTATCTCACTCATGCATACTTTAGTAACTTGTAGAAGAGCAAATATTGGATCTGCCCACGGTTTATCTGCAAGGAAAGCAATCTGCATTCTGCGTATACCATATTAAATAAATAAATATACAATATACCATATAAATAAATATACCATACATATACCATATTAAATAAATAAATATACAATATACCATATAAATAAATATACCATACGTATACCATATTAAATAAATAAATATACAAAAATTACTGTGATTATTTTAACTTCACGTCTTTTTGGTTGTTTTAATTAATGGGAAAACTTCGGTCGAAATCAACTTTTTTCAAATATCGGAACGAATGTATATCTCAAAGCCTACTGTCTCACTTAACTTTGGTTCCTTACTTATTTGGGTAATGAATACTGTAATCCCAAGAACCATGTGATCGCGGAGGCCTGCCATAATCACCTTCAACAATTGACTAGTTTTCAGTGCTTAGATAGCATCAGCCAGTCTAGGAATGGAGGCTGATCGCCACGACTTGGACTACAGCCATTGAGTAGGGTACAGAGAAGATATTCTTTGTGTGGTAGGAAAATATTTTATGATTTTGTGGCTAAAACTCATTAATTTTCCAAATTATTATCTAGTGTTGTTTACTTTGGTTAAACAGAGACTGCAGTTAATTTAGTGTCCTATGTCCTGAAGTTAGTTTAGTGGTCCTATGTATCGACTTGATTTTGATTTCAAATATCAAGTATTCGCCATTTCTGTGTGTTCGAATTGCCTATTTATGTATTTATTTGATAGTAAAACGTTGCAATTTGGTCGGAGGACCAGGTGGCAACGGTTAAGGGGAAGTAAGAAATATAATTACGAGATCTGTCCGGCATTCGCCCAAAGTTGGGAGGAAATATTCGTTCTTTTTTGTTTATTTCTATTGATTTGTCTTCATGTCTTTTATACATCTATTAATCTACTTTCATCATCAAGTTTAGTTTTCTATCTGTAGGTTTCGCAGGTTTTTCACACCCTCCTTCTTGAGGGTGTTTTCCTGCAGTGGAGATTTTTCCCTGAGCTCTTGGCTTAGGTTTTTTAATCCACAAAGTAGTTTTCTTCATTGTACTTTTGCAAGCTATCTCTCTCTTTTCTTGTCTCATATGACGAAGGGTTAGATGTAAGAAGAGACTTGTTAGTCTCAATCTCGCCCTGAATAAAGTCCTTTATTATTATTATAAAACCCCTCCAAAAACCTCCTGTGGACAGTACATAATTAACATTACATAATTATAGTAAATACAACATAGTCATACAACATGTAACATCATACATAATTGATTAACTTAGAAAATATATATAATAATGTACATGAATTTAAAAATGACTGTAATAAATACAAGCAATTAAACTTTTATAACCTTTTAGTTTCTTTTTGAATTTTTAGCGTTATTCGGCATTGGAATGAGAAGTTCCCCAGGTAAAGCATTCTATTCCCTTATACCTCCAATGATAAAAGAATACTTCGCCACATCAGTTTTCTGTTCCCATTCCTTTATTTTTAATCTGTGATCGCCGCGTCTAATATAATTAGGACTGTGAAACCTCTCTCGTAGTTCGCCCCAGCCATCTTTACAGTTCCACGCGTTAAATACAGCCGTTAACCTAAAGGTCTTCCCCCTCGATTCCCAGCCTAGCTGATCTAACATTTTACTAAAACTTTCATCGTTCTTATGCTTTCCGATTACGTACCTAGCCGCCTTCCTTTGCACGCCTTCGAGTTTCTTACTTTGAACTGTTTCATGGGGGTCCCATAAACACTCGTTGCATATTCGACAATCGGCCTAACCAAGGATTTATACGCCCTTTCCCTGACTCCCTTCCCACTCCTTTTAAGTTACGAATTACGATATACTTTCTCAGATACCTTTTGTTTTAATTGCTAACGTAACCGAAGCATATATTGGTTTGTTTGGAAACTGGAATATCTCACAACTTTCATCAGGTTTTCGAAAGTTAATTTCAAATTCATAATAAGTTGTATTTATTGTGACATGAATGATTATTTCTGATGATTAAGAAATGGAACAACCTTCAGAAATATTCAATATACCCACCCTTAAGTCATACGAGTCTCAGTAAAATTAAAGTTGAAATATACGTGTGAGCGTACCAGTGACGCTATATTGAAGCAGAGGATAGGAAAGATAAGAAATGAAAAACTTTGTAGTTTTCACACAGATGAACCTGGTCACTGGTAGGTGTAGACGGCAGAGGAACCCATTAAAAGGCCTTTCAGTAATCCTAAACATATTCCACGACCCAACATATTCTTTTCATGTAAATGAAAACAGTGTATTCCATGACAGTTTAAGTCGATCAATCTTAACGTTAGATACGTCTATGACTGGATATTAATCGATCAAATACAAAGATAAATGGTCAAATGTGAAAGTAATCAGCAAATAAAATCAGTAGCGAAGGTAAATGTGATAATTATTAAGTATTCAAAGACAACAGAACAAGAAAATAGAAAACTATTGCTCTTACATCTTAAGAGATTGAGCTCATATTTCAAGAATGAGAAAAGGAATCTTATAGACTTACATATAGAGTACTCTTCTTTTCATCTTTATGTTTAATTTCCTATGACTGAAACAAATTAGCTCTTTAAAGGTTTAAACGTTTGAGAGCGTCGGCATGAACTGAAAGACGTTAAGTCGCTTCTGAATTTCAATCGAGTTTCCAATGTAAAGAAGATCACTTCTCGAGTTATACTATAAAGCTGCTCCAGATCACATCGGCGTGTTTAGTGGACATCAAAGATGGTATGTGAAAGAAGAGTAATCGTTCCGCCTCTTTGTAATGCATATGGAAGACATTCATTACAGCCTTTAGATAAGAGAATGTGGTAACCGAAATCATTCAAAGCACTATTTACAATTACTGAAACAAAATACTTATTGTTAGATACATAAAATTTATTTCGCGAGAGGGTCAAATACGTCGATAGAAAGGATAGAATCTCTCGATGGAACAATGCGCATTCGGCAGCGGAGTCTAAAAACAATCGCATTTTTACCAAGCAACGTACACAGCTATACACTGTCTTCGTCAATAAAATCTTTTTCTTGTAAAATGGTATGACAGGGCACCTCGCCACGGACAATTCCTTTGTCATAACTGGGAGATGAATTTCCCCGACAAAATTGGAGAATCGTTGTTGAATGGAAAGTAACTTCTCCCAGAATAATTCAAACTGTTTCACGTTTGCCTTGCCATATTAACTGTGAATATATAAAAGGGCTCTCTGTTCGTCGATAGCTAAAGAATATATTTTATCTTTATTTAGTTTAATAAACGCGTGGAGTATTTAGGCCGGGTGAAAAAAGTTTCGGAGAAATTAAAAAACTAGAATGAACTGTAAAATAAGATCGGATTTATGCCGGAATCGATTTGAAACCGGTCTGCCGGAAGCACCCAAGATAACTAGTCCAAGATTGTTAGATATAAAGTAAATGTACGTCAGCAAGGAAACTTTACTAAGGGATCATGTACGTATATGGAATTAGCCAAATTAGAATTGATGTACGAGGAGTCCATGCAAAATGATTTCAAAATAATAATAATAATATATTTTCAATCCAACGACATACGAAAGTATGGATAGCACAAGTCCATGGATATGGACAAACAATCAATTAATGCAGTAATCAGCAACTAATCTCATTACAAATCCATATTTACTTGAATTTGATTACAACACCCATATTTACAGCAATTGCACATCCCTTATCAATTATCAATAATTCATTACATTCCATTACTAATACAACGAATTACACCCATTAATGTTATACATTTTATTTGTACATGATATTATATATCGTGATCTGATTAAACAGGTTTCCATTGTCAAACTCTTACACAAAATAAAACGTTTTTGTCAGTAGATATATAATCAAAGTAACATCGATATATATACGGAGATAGATATAGTTACAATAATATATTCACAGACACAGTTATAAATTCCTTTCATTGAAGAATTCTTCCACACTATAAAATGACTTGTAGTATGTACTTTTTCAGTCTTCTAAAGAAAAGTGAACCCTTATAATCCTTCAATTCACCTAACAATATGTTATATACTTTCAATATTGAAAGTATATGGTCTTTACCATTAACTCAATACTCCTGCCAGTCGATCCCAGCCTATGTGATGGGGTCCTCAAAATAAATCTCCCCCTGGCAAAGTGTTCATGAATGTCTTCATATTTCGTTACAAACTAAATACAACTGTTGCTACATAAGCCGAAGATAAAAACAGGATACAAGCGTAAAATTGTCCACTAACGACATGATTTCCCCTCACTTTAATTTTCCATTCGCGTTTGATAATAAACGGAAGAAATTTGTTTTAGGCCGGTACCCGTCACGTTTTATTTACGCCCGAGTGCCAAATTGCCCTACAACATGTACTGGTCTACATCTCTACATCCATAAACTTCTCACACGATATCTTACTCCGCAGTCTCCTTATCTGCGATCCCTCTCTCTTCCTCGCAATTTGCGTGATTGGCTCTCACGCGACTCTTGTCATCTCATATAGAAAGTGAAATTAGGGCTCTCTTTTCTCGTTTCCCCTCCCTCCCTCTTCTCGGCCTGATCTCCGCTAAGAAAGTACGTCCCAACCTCCCTTCTACAGCCTCCCACGGCTACGACTACGTTTTGTCTTAGTCCTCCCGTCGTGCATGCGTTTGAAAACTCTATTAAGTCATTGGAAATGTTTGTCCCGTTACTGCGGACGGCTTAGGGATGATATGGATGATTGCTGATGAGGTCAGAATTTTCAGCGGCGTACATTTTAGTCTGCGTTTGCTTTCGGCAAAGCGTCCTCAAAGGAATAGCGAGGGTAATCACGAACCGTTTTACATAAAAAGATCAGGGTAAGGGCAGTAGTAGTAATATTAAGTGTGCCTCGACAGTTGAGGTAATTTCGCACGTATGGGCCCCCACCGGGAATCGAACCCGGGACCGCTTTCACCAAAGGCGAGCGGGCTATCCACTTGGATATCCGGGAGCCAAGTTGAAATGACTTCCCTAACGATTGGGAGTTACGTTTACCTTGGTATAATTAACTCGGCTAATTAAGCAGGCTTCCCACTTGACTATCCGGGATCCAGGTAGGTATGATTTCCCTAACGGTTGATGTTTACCCTGGTATGACTAACTCTCCTATCGGAAGGGAATCATGATACCGGTACAGATGACACCCTTCAGGTACGGGAATTTCCCTACCTGAGTTTTTACCTTCTTAAAATATAAATCAACATGTGTCATACCAGTTATAATACAAGCCATAACGTTAACACAATACGCTACTTCAGAACCGAGGAAATATAAATTTAAATAGCAGGGGGCCTTTCAGTGTTTAAGAAAAAAGCCTTTCTTCAGTCCTGGGGAGTCATCTCCTCCTGAGGAGTCTTCTCTACCTCCTACACCGGCCCAACAGTACAAGCAAACGAAGCATCGGTTGATGTGGCGGAATTGTGAGGGCGAAGAACCTGATCTTAAATACGTTAACAGTTACAGTTGGTGGTTGACTACGATTTAGGAATGACTTCAGTTAAGGCCGGTAACGGATGAGGGGCAATCGATGAATTCAAGATATTTTAAGCGTATCGGTCCAAAAAGAGAGGCCAAATAGTAAAGTGTGCATTTAGCGAGTGTTGGGAGTTTATTTAATGAAGCCTTCTGCAAGGACCCTCATCATAAATTCGGAAGAAAACCAAACGCGGCGAAAGTGCATAGATATGCACAACTAAATAGATAATTTTGATTCTCTAGAAGAGTTGAATAGTTGGGTATGTTGGATTTATAATGCGAAGTTATTCGAATAACTTTTGACGGGTATGATAAATAATAATGATAATTATTCAATTATTGGAGAAACTACGGTTCACAGAAACCAAAAGTCAGACGTTCCATAAAGGCTCGGAGAGGACTATGAAAAATTATTACCATCTAAAGCGAACTGAATTCGAAAAATTAAATATAGCACTGCAAACTATTTTTTTAAGGATGTGTGTTGAGTTGTGGATTTCAAATGGATTGTTAAGTATAACTACATAGAAAAATCTCGGGAATTTTTAATTCAGTTGCTTAGCGTTCTGCATCTTTGAATTGTTATATTTGTCCATAGTTACGTCTCACGTTAAAAAGTTTTAATATATTCTGTGAAAATGAGAAATTCATAGTTTGAAGAGCCCCATCTCCAAATAGTTTTCTGTTCAAAATGAGTTAGAAAATCGGTTACATTTCGGTATTTCCCGCATGATACGGTGATTTTAAGGCATGTAACTCCCAGCAATACGTCGTAACATAGGGCGAATGCGATATTAATATAGGAATGAATAAACTGTGTGCATATAAATCTGAATGCATTGATGTTTAATGACGAGAGAAGAGAAAAAATTGTCGCGGTACATTCTATTGATGTATATATAAACTTTTTTCATTTGCCAAATGTAAGAGCGTAAATATTCTTCCCAAATGCGCCATTTTTGAACTTTCAGAGGAGGAAAAATATTGAACAAAGGATAAATGTTCTTATCTTTGATTTATATTATGCTTAATTTTATTTATTCATTAGATACCTCACATAAACGAGTATTTTATCTAGCATTACGGTTAGGAGCAACAACAGAGTTTGAGTTTTCACGAATCATTTTGAAAAATGAGTCGAGGAATTTCAATTCGCCTTGAAACCATGATTCACAAGAACAGTAAATTGTTTTCTTAAGAGAATCAATGATCGACTTCCTTGAGTCACGGAAAGAAATTTACGAAATTTTTTTCACTCGCCACGGGCAAAAATGACCCGAAGAGAAAAAGGCAAACTTGCCCGAGTAAAAGGTCCAACTTTTTACTACGAGGAAAAATGCCTGTTATACGCCCTGCTTCACATATAAGTTGCTATGTCATTACTTCTAAGCACATACGTAAACTCTACATATTTCCAGTATTATCTTAATGTCGAAAGAAGGAATACTTGGCAATTTCCACAGAAGAATTTTATTCGAATAGTTTCGTCAACGATTTGACATCTTCAGGTGATCATTTACGTGGATGTAGATACAGATACAACTACGAGTTGATTATCACCTGAAGTATTCTTTCTTTCAATTTGTGAATTGAGTTCCACGAAGTCACGTTTGGAAAAATATAATTTATCAGATGAATGTTATATCTGTTAAATATCATCGTATCTATACCAGGGAAGACAGGTTAACACTCGGTAAGTGGCAATGGAACATAGGACAGTAGATGAATACGCAAATGGGCCTTGGAGGACTGGTCCTGAGTTTCATTTCCGGTGGGAACGAAAAACGCGTTGCTCTGTGATGAGGTCTATGCACCTAAAATGCTACGTATACAGGTTCCCTTATAGAAAAAGTATGGAATGCTATTGTAAGACATACCTTTGGTGACCTTGTGTAGCAACCAGTGAGAAACTATTCAGAATTCTCCAATTGACCTTCCTTTAGCACGAATTTTCCGCTACACGGCAACAATGGGCCACGTGCCGCGACTTCTGCTACTGTCAAACGAAGTACTAAGAAAATGCTTATCTTTTTGGATAATACTTCAAAGCCGTTGGAAGATAAAGACGCGAAAAAATTATCCTATTACGAAGAAAAAATCTTAATCGCAAGATGTATTTATATATGGCAAGTAAGTCTGCCGTGCCAATATTTCGAAGAAGGGATAACGGCGCAGCGTAGTTATTTGGAAATGAATCCGTCGCGAGTTTGGTTCTCCGAACTCTTATCTACAATCGCAAGAAAATTTCGCCTGACCTTAATATGTCTTCATAAAAGGTGGAACGTAAAGTGTAATTCGTCATGTATCTCTGACATATATTTTGAAAAAGAGAACATAACCTTAGGATTAATCTAACCTTATTTCGATCCAGGATCTCCTTAGTGCTACCTTTTCAATCATCGCCGGGGCCAATGTGTCAAAAAAAATAAATAACTCTCTTCACCTCCCCACACTACCACGCACGAAACGGTCTGCTGAGCTAAGTTACCTTGAGGTCGACTCTGGACCAAAAGGTCAGTCTGTTAAAATCATTCTTCCTGCTTATCCGTTTAAAGGTTCCACTACGGATTTGCGGAAGTCGTGAAATACATTGCCTCTATGACATTTTCTGGCCACCTTCACCAGTAGATTTAGAAATAAATTTTAACGACGCGTAAGAAGTCGTCTAAAACTCGTATTGATCTTGCGCTCGCTGCGAAGCTAAAGTCACGACTCTCTTCACTTTCTCAGCATTCTCTACTCGTAACCCTTTGCAGCAGTGAAGATTTCATTCGGATAGCTTTACGCGGTCTCTTTAGTCAAAGTTTACCTCTATTGACAATTTTGGATCACCACTAACCATTTCCTCTACATTTTCAATAATTTCAGCCTTTGGCCCTATTTTTCGCTTCATTTGCCGGAATCGGTGGAGTGGAGGTTAGAATGCCATCTTTACAGAAATTCATTTATGATTACATGCCAGCTAAGGCATATTTTCTGATCGAAAAATTTCCTTCTGCATGAGGTCGATTTTCATTTTTCTCTCATGTTCATATCTAACTTATTTATTTATTATTTAAGACGTGGAAATATACTTATTTAGCCCGATGGAAACGATTGAGGGAGCCAAGCTTAACTATTAATTTTCAAATTCGCTCGGAATTGGAAATAATCGGAAAGAAACCGGAAACATATCGAAAACAAACATTCGAAACCTCCCGTACGTGGTACATAGTAAAAAACTTACTTATAAATCTTACGTAGTCAAAGACCTATTATATAGTATATTGTGTGTATTATGTTGCATACTGTATAAAGATATCAAACCCTCTTCTAAAGGTTAGTTTTATAACGAATTAACGATAAATGAGCATTTATTACTCGTGAAAGGTAAACCGTCAGCGTCTGAGTTAATTAATTCCATTCGTTTATTAATTAATATTTGGGAGTTTGAATATCTTTTATAAAAAAAAGAATGCTACAACATCACTCATGGGAACAATTTAATCTCCTCTTTCACTCTTTACATTTTGAAAATTTTATCACTTTAAAAATTACAAAAGAAAAAATAGGATTGTCTAGTCTCGACGCATTAGTAGTCGAAACTAGTGGTGTTTCTGTGTGAACGTGAGTGTGGAATTTCGCAAAGTCATTAAAATACGATTTAGTTTCACTTGAAAAGTTTTTCCTAATTTTCTTTTGTCGTTATTGAGTACTACAAATTCACTAGCATGTGAGTGGATTTTATACTTAAAAATCAATGGCGAATTCTTGCACCCGTGTGATTTTCTTCTTTGCGATTGTAAAGGCAATGATGGAGAACTGTATGGAGAGGATGTGGCGATGACATGAGAACGTTTTTGAAATGAACGTATTTTGATTTAAGATATGTTTATTGATGATATGATATCTCGTGTACTTGTCATATTTTATTCCACATTATTGTCCTAATTGATGTTTATTGTAGCATACTGTTGTTCAAATGGCCATTGACAGAAGGAGGTTTGCCAAGAGGTTATCCTATATTTTACGGTAAATTCTATGCAGATGAAATGTGGATTCCCTCACTATAACATATTTAATATTCATTTTCGCTGTCATTCATATTCATTTTCATTCATTCGTTAATAAATCTTACCCACTTTCACTAGCATCTCTGACTACTTGCAACGTGGATTTCCACATTATGAACATAGTTTAAAACGAAGGAAGGAAATGAGCGGACAATAAATAGAAGAGCTCCTTTGTGAAAATATATCTATAAATATATCCATGAAACTCACCGCATCAAAGTATATTAACAAAGTTAGAACCAAACGATCCTGTATTTTTGGTATGATGTAGTGTGACAGGGTGCAAGGGTTAGTAGATCTTATTTATCCGCATGTGATGTTAATTTGTGGCCGTGTGCGTGCCTAAGCACGTGAGATTGCGTGAGAATGCTTTCGCACGCACCTATGCACACATCTGGTTCCCGGAATCTTCGGCTCCAAAGGCTTAAATTAATGCGGCTGTCACGATTGAAAAATAGGAAGCGGTAAAAAATTTAAAAGTAAAAAATTATTTATTATTTAAAATGGTATTCTTAACCTTTAAAAATATCGCTAGAATCAGTACAAGCAATGTGCCTCCAATAGCATACTCTTCGTCTAATTTGGCCGGATTTCGTTGAAAGACATTCTGAGGGAATAAACAATACTTTGCAATAATCACAAGTCTGTATCATCACGACCGGTTTCGTTGCGCAGCCATCATCAGGTCCTGTAGTCTTTATTCCTTCAGAATTCTCTTCAGAAACACGCTCACCTTTTTGTCCCGTCGCTAGTAATTTCATTTATTTCTTAATTAACAACTTTATGTTCATATAAGAGCACCAAAATATATTCCAAAACGTATATGATTATCCTTAAGAAACTATCACTTAATTTCCAGCGTTTTATGCAATTTTTGTTAATAGAAAAAGAATTATATTTATGCCTCATCTTGGAGCCCATTTCCTTCTATAATTCTTTAATAGTAATCGTTTTAACAATATATATTTTATAATAAGAAGATTAAAGTTTTACAAGAATTTCACAAATTTTCTCTTTTTCGTGAAAAGTAATAAATCTTCTGAAGTAAGATTCTTTTTTCAATTACACAGAAAAAAATTCCGGTTTTTGAGCTTGGGATACTCTTGACTCGAATAAATAACCATTATTTCATATACTACGCTAAATACTATATCAGAACTACATTCAGAACGCTATCGAGCTTAATAAATGCGAATATCTATTTGAAAGTTTTGTATAAGTCTTCAAATTGAATACGGCCAGTTGGCGGCAGTAAAAATGAAAATACGTATTCTTTCTCAAAATGGAAATTCGATTGTAGAATTGTGAGACGCCGAATTGCGAGACACCATAAATATTATGTAATATGTAGTTACACTCAATACTTACCTTATATCACTCTTTATGTTGGAAGTTACGTCCGCGATGGCGATGATACCTACCCAATGTACCCGAATCTGTCCCATTTACGTTTTCGCTATCGGAAGCCGCTTTAATCAACTGCAAATGACTCCAAATGAATATTCGCCCGATAGAAAAGTCATCGTAGTTGGCTTCCGTTCATGGAACTACAACAAAGATGGGGAACATGCGACCTCTAGTCAACGTGCGACCTTTTCGGGCACGCAGTGTGGCCTTTGCTTCACTTCCTGAAACAGATTTAAATAATTCTGATTCTCAGCCTTGTGTACCACGTCAAGTGAAAATCGCACCTGGCGTCTTTGCTAATGCAAACTGTCAAGTTTAAATGCAAACTAATATGTTTACAAATAATATAAATGAACGTGCTGCAACTGTGATTGCAAAAGATTTTAGATTTTAGGTTTAGATTTATACCCCGCAAGCCGCCAGTTGCGCATGGCAGGGGGTGTAACATCACCGAAGAAATAATCTAATTCATCCTTTTCACATCTCTAATGCTCTGCGAAAAGAACGACCAGAAGTAACTATCTAATTATTTCCTTGTAACACTTGGTCGTCTCCCCTCGGAGATCGCGATCGTTGTTTACCGGAATGACAATGTCTTCAACTTCATGTAAAAATTCTGAATAGATGAATTTGTCGAGAAGTTTCCGTCAATAATCTGATCTTATCTGGAGCGAATTCCACCCAAGGGATTTATCATAGCCGTGACACTACTGTCGAACCTGAAGTTTCCACTGACGAAACGAGCTGCTCTGCGTTGGACCATCTTTAGATCTGAAACTAACCCTACTTCATGTGGATCCCAAACCGCGCAGCAGTATTCGAGACAAGGCCGAATGAGGGAAAAGTAAGCTATTTCTTTGACTTTTGATGGACATCCTCTCAGACACTTGTCAATCTCAGCATTCTATTTGCCTTTCCTATAATATCAATAATATGTTCTTTGAACGATAAACTACTGCTGAGTGTAACCCTTAGGTATTTATTGTGACGCACGAAATCTAGCGGGTATGCTGAAATGTCATACTATACACTAAAAACGTTGGTGGAATGTGTAGAAAACATAGAAACGCACTTCTTAACACTCTAATCAAGCTGCCAATATTTGCAAGAACTTGATATAACGTTTAGGTCCTTCTGTATGATTCTGCTATCTTCTTCTGCCTTTATCTATTGACTATACAACACATGGTTTTTACCATCCGTGTGATTTACCACTCTAGATACAGCAAACAGAATAGTATATCTGCCGTTTTCTTACCAACTTTCTTTAAATTTCACATGATATAATCGGAGATAAAGAAATTTCATTGAAGAAATGTTGAGTAATATCCCCACATTTTCCGAAAGCGATTCGAGGGAAAGTTCCGCATTAATTAGCGAAAAGAAGCGATCGTTATTTCTAGGAGATCTGCTCTAATTACAATTCATCAATCAACGATGAAATAACTGGTGATGGAAAGGAAGATTTTGGCCGACGTAAGCTTAGTACTAAGTGAGGTAGCTTTCTTTGGGTTATGTAACTCCTTCCATGATTATTGTTGGGTGAAACTTCTCAAAGGAGAAGTCGAATAACGATGTGGTAACGAATGCAGAGATTCTATCCCAAATAGTAGTGAAGAGAAAATGAATTCCTTCAAAAATTATTGAGCCGAGAAATGAAACGGAGAAAAGCGGTGGGAACTACCTTAATCTACAAATATATCATGTAAGTCGCCTTCAACTATGTTCTGAGGCAGAGTTCATGCATAGGTCAGCCTGAAATCCTTGTTTGCCTGAATCGCGTATCATTGTTGGAAAATCTAAAGAATTAAAAGCAATTTGTTGTAGCGTCTACTGGTTCCTATATTCCATTTCTCTCCGTTCATATGTGGACTTTTTCGCAGAGTCATTTAATGTAATTAGAAATAAACCTTATTCAATGGTCAAATAACGTTCATTATTTGGCTTTGATAATTAAATTGCACTCATATTTCATATCTATTTAATTATTAAATGTTTATATATTCTCTCTATTATTTTATTGTGTGATGTGTGTAATATATTGTAGCATATGTAATTGGGGGTTCCTGTATATGCAATCTTCGGCTCCAAAGGCTTAAATTAATGCGGCTGTCACGATTGAAAAATAGGAAGCGGTAAAAAATTTAAAAGTAAAAAATTATTTATTATTTAAAATGGNGAGGACTTGTGTGAATGTAAATATATTTTGCTTTAATTTTATAGTATTTACTGTTGTAACAATCAGAACTACTTCTAGCCAATCTGCCGCTCGGGTGCGAAGATAATTTTTTCGCCCCCTTAAAATCACATGCCAAAACCATACATTTCCTTATTTGCAAGTAAAAATTATTTTGTATGACTTACAAAAATGTTGTTTTATTACTTCGTTTCACAGATTATATTGGTCACAAAACATTTGTAACAAGTAGTAATGCATCTTCCGTATACTGACATAGTGAATGGTAATTTTGAATTAATACTGTGCATTGCTTTCGAGTATCTCAGCAGCAACATTCTCCGTCAATAAAACACGCAATACTATTTGCAAATTAGGAAAGACTCCGTTCAAATCTCTGGTGTGGATATATTCCAAAATCTGAAGAGGATTTATTACTGATACCAGAATATCTTTTATTGATTCCAATTCTTCGATTATATCCACTGCACAAATATTCCTTCTCGTCCTGAGTTACCTGTAATTCTTTCCTCTAAATGTTTTTCAATCTTTAGTTTGACATCATAATCTTTCCTAGATAAGTCGTGTGTATCACACAGAAAATATCAAGTAATGATAATGGTTGTTGTATTAATAATAACGGTTGGTTAAGCTTCTGTTGCCGCCCTTTAGATGCCGCACCCCTTGCACCCATAGGGCTCTGATAACAATTATGCATGGAACTATTATGGGAAATAATAGTTTGCCGTTTGATATATTCGATGATGAGTCGCGAGGATAGGTATACAGTTGGCGGAGAAACTATTGCATCATTGCGTACAAAAGGGAGTTCATTACTCTACAGGTAAACACGCTGTGAGAGAAAATGTGGCCTCCATATATTTACCAAAATGGGCTTTTTTGTAGAAGGTTACCGTAAAATATCTGTCTTTGGATAAGCGATTTAAATATATATCCATTCAAGTATGTTTGAATAAAATTGACGGTTAAGTTGAAACATTAAATCAAAAAACGATAGAGATAGTTCTTGTACAATAACTATTAATAAACGGAGATAATATTCAGTCATGTGGAAAGGCAACTTGCGTTGTGTGCCAAGGGGTGATCTAGGATTTTTTGGTGGAAGTTTGAGTGAAATTAAGGTGTGAATGAAAAATTTGCTCTCCAAGGCGAAAATATACAGTGGTAGCTTGGCGGACCGGCGAAAGCTTTACAAGAATTTCACAAATTTTCTCTTTTTCGTGAAAAGTAATAAATCTTCTGAAGTAAGATTCTTTTTTCAATTACACAGAAAAAAATTCCGGTTTTTGAGCTTGGGATACTCTTGACTNCTATTAATAAACGGAGATAATATTCAGTCATGTGGAAAGGCAACTTGCGTTGTGTGCCAAGGGGTGATCTAGGATTTTTTGGTGGAAGTTTGAGTGAAATTAAGGTGTGAATGAAAAATTTGCTCTCCAAGGCGAAAATATACAGTGGTAGCTTGGTTAACGACCGTAATCTGTTCCAAGATTGTAGTCGTTAACCAGAACCGTGGCGCGATTTGTCAGAACCACGCTGAATGTGAAATATGTAGATAAAACTCGTTAAAATATCATAAACATATGTTACATATAATTTATTCAATTATATTTACAACAAAAGACTGTTAATAATAACATGAATGGCCATAATATAAGTTTTTAATTATCAATCTTCACCAGTAGGGGTCGTAAACCAAAGAATGTCGTTACCCGAAACATTTTTTGATTACAGCCACTCGTCTTTAACCAAGTACGTCGTTAACCAAGTACGTCGTTTACCAAGTACGTCGTTAACCAAGTACGTCGTTAACCAAGTACGTCGTTAACCAAGTACGTCGTTAACCAAGTACGTCGTTAACCAAGTACGTCGTTAACTAATGCCGTTGTTAACCATGGCACCAATGCATAAGTCTATAACCTAACTGTAGAATTTTAAGTTCCTTACTGAGCTTCAATTGTAGTGATTTATCTGTACATTAGTAGCGGCAAAGACGTAAATCGCGAACCGCTATGTACGCATCTATCGCCGAAATCCGATGACGTTCTCCTAAGTTTGCCTACGTCTTTTTTGATTGAAAAATATCTATCATCATTTGAGTTTTTTAGCTCTCCTTTTCAGTAATAAGTTTAATGGATAATGATTAATGTTTTCGAGAGTAATTAAGACTCAGAGTGCGTTTTTAGAAGACACCTGAATGGGCAGATGTTGTCGTGATATGGTTCCCCCGATTACGCATTATCCAATGTTGGTTTTGAATCCGCACGCGATCCGGAAGCGATGAAACTTCCCCTCTGAATAGATCACGTGACCACATTCTCACATTCAATACGGACGCAACAAATGTGACTTGATTTGTCATCGACCATTTAAGTATTAGCGACTGACAGTTAATTGAAAATTATTAGAGGGAACGAAGAGGAGAATAAATGGGTGAACCCATTTCGGGAAGGTAATGGGGTCGGGAGGGTTCTGGTATATTTATCTCCCTTCGTGATTCACCTTATTTTAGATCAGATTTGAAAAGGACGAAGTGTACGTGCTACGTCCGTGACTAGGGAATGTTTCAACTCGTTTATATCAACTAAATGAATCCATCGCTCTAGAACAAGTGACGGTGTAAATGCATTAGGAAAGGAAAAGTGACGAGAACGGGATGACATGAAGGACCAAGGCGGTTTATTTTCAATTAAGAGTCAAATGAGACGGAATATCACAATAATGGATTTAAACTATAACCGTAAAAACTGCTCAGTGCTAGCATATTCGAAAAAAGTGCGTCCATGATTATGTATTCAGCTTCATCATCATGAGTTTTCTACGTTTTGGTAGGTTCATGGGCCCTAATATTTCGCACTCATCACCATTTCCCTCACGTCTTGGTAACTTACCCAGTCCTTTATGTCATCTAATAACTTTTGTCTCTGTCTTCCCTTCTGCTTTTTCCCTTGAAATCTTAACACTCTTTAGTAATCCCTCTGCCCTCAATATTTGGCCCATTAATTTCCTGTGTCGTCGATTATTCGGATATAATAATTATATTACTTCGATTAAAACCCTCTCTTCCCCAACGATCTTTAGTACCTCTGTTTGTTTTTGTAGCAACCCATAACCCTTCCCCTTCTACGCCAACCCACATGTCGAATGCTTCTAATCTTTTGAAGTCCTCCTTTCCTAAGGTTCACGTTTCACACACATATAGCTAAACACTCCACACCATAGCTTTTACCAATCTTCTCCTGATTCCTTTATCAAGACTTCTAGTCATCAGTTCCTTTCGTTTCACGAGAGCTTCCTTGGCCAATGCTATTCTTTTTCGAACCTCATCTGTACACCTTCCATTCTAAGAAAGAACTTCCCAATAAGAGATTTTATCAACCTGTTCTAGATTATCACCATCTACTCTGATCATTAACTTAGCTTTCCTTCCTTTGGTGAATCTCATTACTGCAGTCATTCTTAAATTCATTTTCATTCCAAATTCCCTTGCTTTATAGTTTAGTGCTTTTACTAGTATCTGTAAACCCCTTTCAGAATCGCACACGATTTAGGTTCATAAACGGCAAATGTTTAGGTTCATAAACGAGAATTTCTCACGTGTGTGATCGCAAACATTTGGGTGACAAAGTAGAGAAATGACTCCATATCCTATTCTGCCACCGCCGGCGGTCCTTGGGTACTAATGGACGCTTAAATGGAGACCTCATGGCAACCTTCAACGTTAGTTCCAAGAAGAATATTATAGCAGATTGTGATTAACAGCTAAAAAGCCCCCAGATGAATCAGAGAGAATTATTTCCGACGAATTGAAAGACATGTAGTCCTCATTTTCATCTTGGTAGCCGAAGGAGACCCGTTCCAAACGTATAATATAATGTAATTATTTGTGCGACGATGTATTAAGTAATTATGGTTCCCGTTTGACTTCCCTGACTACGTTTTCTCTTTAATTTTGCATACATTGGATTATATCCTTTGCTATATCCCCCTTATCTCCTTTAATGTACATCCATTACTTCTCTCGACTTCTCATTTTCCACTTTCTTGTTTTCTATGTTGTAGGTAACAGCGCTTTCTGCATTACAGTTACGAAACCAATCGCTCTTGTTTGGGAATCTAAATTGCATTGTTTGGCGTAATTGTTAGTGATCACTTATTTGACTTATTTATCATCCCTTGCGATTATCTCTTAACAGTTAATTTTTTTTAAAAAGAAAGACGACGTAATTAATCTTTTCTAGCGTTACTAGGTGGAATTTTATATCATCGATGCAGAAATAAATGCTAAACCGTTGTTCTGTTCCACAAAATATATTTATCTAGTAACTTATGGTTTCGAAAATGATGAAGAAGATGAACTGAATGTTCGAAAACATTGGTAGCTAGAGAAATGTATTTTGTGGAACGGTACAAGTGAACATTTATTTCTACATCAAAGATAAAGAACATTAATGTGAATTGTCCTCTTACCGGGACTCCCGGAAGCCAAGTGGGTAACTCGTTCGCTCTTTTGAAATCGGTCCTGGGTTAGATTCCCAGAAGCTGCTTATATGTGCAGAATGACCTCAGCTCTAGAAGCACCGTAACCCTTTTGCTGCGACAATTGACTAAAGTCGATTTGACATTCATAATCCTAAAGCTGCATCTTATCCAAATACGCAGCGAAAGGGTTAAAGAATACTATATACTAATATCCTTTTATCAGGCCTTTCAGAATGTCAGTTCAGTATTCGATCGCAAACGGTTCTACTTAAAGTTAACACTTACATAATTTTAAATAGTTATGATTATCTTTTATTACTATGTTTAGCATACGATTTGAGCCAATTTTCATATTCAAAGTTTAAATAACAGTATTGTATATAACTTCGATGTACGGATATTAACTATTTCAGCGCTGATTCAATGAAATTTTGTATTTTCCTTTTTCTTCTATTCGCAGCTACGTCATCCATTTATGCCTTCGTTGCCTATTGGCTATTTCATTTACTAATATTTCGTTACCTATTGACAATTTAATTTACATTCCGTTACAAGTCATTCCTCTGTTATAATCAATATGCTCTCAATGTGACAATCAATATGGGAACCTCTGTTCCCTTTTTTATTTTTAGTCAACTAAATGATACAGAATTTTATTTAAAATTTTCACCTGTGAAATTGCAGAAGTATAGCTCTGTAAGGATAGAAATTGGAGCATGGTTGTTTATAAGTTAGAGGTTTAAAATCACTCCAAGAGCCGTTATTCCGGAAACGGATTAATCGGCCTTCCGGGATTCACCGAGGTTTTTTAGGTGATTCTCTTGTAGTGGAGTAAAAGTCTGTCCCCGCTCTCAATCTAAAGCGTAATCTTAGAAATGTACTTTCTGTCGAGTTTGATTATTGTTGGTTAATTTGTCTGCTTTATTATTATACAAATCTGGCTAGGTGAACAGAAAATCAAAAACATTGTGAAAAGGTGGCGAATGGTGAAGAATTCTCTTCCTTGCTAACAGAGAACAGACCTGAGGATGACTAGATCGAGGTCAAAACCGGTCGTGTAATAAATTTCTTCTTGTGGAACTGAGACTAAGTTATTTTTACCTCCTCTCCTTCATAGAGTTGCACAATGTTACAGCTGTTTCAGTTGACTATATGCTATACAGAATGTGGCAGTTACAATTTTATATAGGACCTTCCAAAGAAACGGGAAGCCGCAAACTGGGAAAGGAGCAGCGCATGGCGAATATTGTAGAAGTGCTCTCAGACATAAGTTGGGGAACATTGATGGAAAGGAGATCAGAGGTTAGGCAGCGATTATCTAATACCTACATTCAGAGAAGTAAATTTGCGGAAGATGTAGTCGCTATCAAAGACCCCTTTCTACTTCGTAACATCCGACAATGAGCGAGAATTAGACCAAAATAAATATCGTTTTAAACACTCTTACTTTCCAAAAAACACGACAAAAGAAATAAGGCTATAGAAACATTCACGTTTGCAACCCTCGCAACATGCAAATAGACGGCGTGCTGGATATCATTAGATGCGTAGAACCGTACGACCATTGCGCTACACTTAATTAGACGTATTCCAGTGACACTTTTCTGGTTCAGTGAAGAAAGCAAGAGTGAACTACCAAGCGTAGAGAGAATGACGATGTTTTAAAATATTGCCGAAAGTGTCGCGCTAGGACTTTCTTCCCCTCTGGTGGAATTCATGTGGTAAGATCTCATTACCGACGGATGCTTTACTAAAAATCATCAAATTAGAACCTTGAGACAAAGTTGAATGGACTGTAGTTTCAGAAAAATACGAGCGCGATATCCGAGAAGCATCGACAAAACGTTACAAGGAATTAGTCGCTAAACAGATATTTACTCCAGGTAGTTCTTTTCGCAGTGTAACAGAGACGCTAATAAGGTGGATTAGGCATTAACACACCCCCTGCCATTGACAGCTCGCGGGGTATAAATCTAAATCTAAAATTTTCTGAACGCATTGAGTAAACAGTTAAAGAGCCAATGGAACAGGAAAGAATAGAGTGGCCGAGAAGAAGAGAAAGGGATAGGTACAAGGTGTGCCAAATGGATTCCTTGGAAGAGGAAAAGGGAAATTCTTCGCATTTCCAACAAGTAACATTAATACATTTTTGTCTTTGGTACGGTCTATGTAATTCACATCAGGAGCGAAGAAAAATACCTGAGAGCAATTTCAACAAAAAAATCATTTGAATATTTAATGATCACGATGAAATCCATCTTTCTCTTTTATTAGGTTTTGAGTGATTATTTTGGTTTTAATTTAAACAAAGCTAATGCAATAGAAGAACTGCTGTTGCCTGCGTTCTGTAAGAGCTTGATCCATAAGTTTAATTATGCAGTATTATTCCCGAGATCCTAGTAATAGTAGATAATATTTTAACTGTTCGCATTTTCTGACGAACGGGTGATCTACCTCATTAGGGCCAGTGAATTGCGATCATGTTCCTGCTTACTCGGCTTCGAAACTTGTTACTTCCAGAGGAATATGCTGTAAATAGTCTTTTAATGGAAATGGAAATCATTTCCTTATTTTGTAATGGTGATCGATATTAAATATTGGAGTCTTAACTAAACAAATAGTTTTACGGTCGCGAATGCGTTAAAGCTAAAGCACAAAAAAGTTAAAGCCGTTGTAGAGTATTTTGAAGTTACGCATACCAGCTGATTAATGGAACAGAGGGGGACCCTAAGGATACAACATTCCGTAGCGTTTCCACAGCCAAACAACGGTCCCCTTTCGCATCTTAATTGCAAATTAATTGCCATAGCGTACACTTTTTATATTAATGATTATAATCGCGTGATGTATGCAGCGATTTGAGTCTGCTATACTGTAATGCGCAGTTGGTAAATATGGGGGTTTTCAAATAACCTTCGTGTCTTCTTATGTAAAAGGGGAGTCTGAAATACCGAAATATAGTGGATGAATTTCTCTCGCTTTTTCTACCAGGTTACATGAATACATACCAGTGGTATTCATTTGAACTTATAAAACACCCGAGAAGACTTCACACACAGTACACAACAGGAAAGAACAAAATCCTTCATAAAATGTCGTATATGTGTGATTTGTGAATGATGAGGAAACCCCAAAGGAGGAAATAGCAAAGAAATGAGTCTAGCAAAACGATGCTATGAGACTTCAAAAAGAGTCGCTGTCATGTTCACCGTTTCTCTCTATTTCCTATCTCCAACTTCTCCGTAAGTTCTCATTAAACTGAAGTTTTTTTCGTCCTTCAGACTCTTTACATTATCAACTGCAGAGCACCATAGCGTATAATGGACTTCACACTGCTCCTCATAACCTCCAGTGCTCCAGTGCACGGGGTCAGCCGATGCGCTCCTCCATCTGAGCAAGCAGTTATTCAAGTCCTAGATGAAAACCACTTGAAATAATTCTCTTACTTGAAAGAACTAAAAATACTTGCTACTTGATATATCACGAATTTCGATTAAATATACCGACTTTACATTAAAAGTACTTCGGTCCACTTGGACAATCATTTCAATTGATGAAAACTAGCTTGTTTATTATTCCGTCACTCTTGTACAATTTTGAGGTAAAGGATTGACGACAAGTCAGGGCTGAATCCGACTAAGTTGAGATTATTAACGAATTGACTAGATTAGAGACTAAACCAGACTTAGTCGGGTTCAGTCTTTAGACGATGAGAGGAACCTGTGGTATTTTACGGCGTTCAGCGCGGGCTTTCCTTCACTTCTTGAAACAAACGGGCGTTTAACTTTTTTTTCTATTTCTGTCCTGCTTATAACGGCGAGTAGAGTCGATAAAATGTTATTTTTCGTTTTTCAGTAAATAAAAATTTTATTTGTTCTCATACAAACTATTTTGATTCTGGACTATTTGAGTATATGCATTTAGTCTTTCAAATGCGATCTAATGATCTCATTTGGACCTAATGGTTCCGTTTGCGGCCTGGAATTAAAAAACCGTTCCCCACCATCCACCCGTGATACCGAAGAATAGTTTTCAGTTCAATAAAAACAAAACTTGACTATATTTCGATAGAAAATGAATTGGAGAAAACACGTCTGGTCTTCAGAGCTTCTTTTGAAGTAGTCAAATTTTGTTTTCATTGCATCAAAAAGGACTTAACTTATTTATTTATTATTTAAGACGTGGAAATATACTTATTTAGCCCGATGGAAACGATTGAGGGAGCCAAGCTTAACTATTAATTTTCAAATTCGCTCGGAATTGGAAATAATCGGAAAGAAACCGGAAACATATCGAAAACAAACATTCGAAACCTCCCGTACGTGGTACATAGTAAAAAACTTACTTATAAATCTTACGTAGTCAAAGACCTATTATATAGTATATTGTGTGTATTATGTTGCATACTGTATAAAGATATCAAACCCTCTTCTAAAGGTTAGTTTTATAACGAATTAACGATAAATGAGCATTTATTACTCGTGAAAGGTAAACCGTCAGCGTCTGAGTTAATTAATTCCATTCGTTTATTAATTAATATTTGGGAGTTTGAATATCTTTTATAAAAAAAAGAATGCTACAACATCACTCATGGGAACAATTTAATCTCCTCTTTCACTCTTTACATTTTGAAAATTTTATCACTTTAAAAATTACAAAAGAAAAAATAGGATTGTCTAGTCTCGACGCATTAGTAGTCGAAACTAGTGGTGTTTCTGTGTGAACGTGAGTGTGGAATTTCGCAAAGTCATTAAAATACGATTTAGTTTCACTTGAAAAGTTTTTCCTAATTTTCTTTTGTCGTTATTGAGTACTACAAATTCACTAGCATGTGAGTGGATTTTATACTTAAAAATCAATGGCGAATTCTTGCACCCGTGTGATTTTCTTCTTTGCGATTGTAAAGGCAATGATGGAGAACTGTATGGAGAGGATGTGGCGATGACATGAGAACGTTTTTGAAATGAACGTATTTTGATTTAAGATATGTTTATTGATGATATGATATCTCGTGTACTTGTCATATTTTATTCCACATTATTGTCCTAATTGATGTTTATTGTAGCATACTGTTGTTCAAATGGCCATTGACAGAAGGAGGTTTGCCAAGAGGTTATCCTATATTTTACGGTAAATTCTATGCAGATGAAATGTGGATTCCCTCACTATAACATATTTAATATTCATTTTCGCTGTCATTCATATTCATTTTCATTCATTCGTTAATAAATCTTACCCACTTTCACTAGCATCTCTGACTACTTGCAACGTGGATTTCCACATTATGAACATAGTTTAAAACGAAGGAAGGAAATGAGCGGACAATAAATAGAAGAGCTCCTTTGTGAAAATATATCTATAAATATATCCATGAAACTCACCGCATCAAAGTATATTAACAAAGTTAGAACCAAACGATCCTGTATTTTTGGTATGATGTAGTGTGACAGGGTGCAAGGGTTAGTAGATCTTATTTATCCGCATGTGATGTTAATTTGTGGCCGTGTGCGTGCCTAAGCACGTGAGATTGCGTGAGAATGCTTTCGCACGCACCTATGCACACATCTGGTTCCCGGAATCTTCGGCTCCAAAGGCTTAAATTAATGCGGCTGTCACGATTGAAAAATAGGAAGCGGTAAAAAATTTAAAAGTAAAAAATTATTTATTATTTNTAAAAAACCGTTCCCCACCATCCACCCGTGATACCGAAGAATAGTTTTCAGTTCAATAAAAACAAAACTTGACTATATTTCGATAGAAAATGAATTGGAGAAAACACGTCTGGTCTTCAGAGCTTCTTTTGAAGTAGTCAAATTTTGTTTTCATTGAACTCAATATGAATAGTTCCTACCAAATATCGCCAGATTTAATCGATTGATTAATGAAATTATAAGTCAATAAATCGAGAGACGACTAAAACAGAGATTAGTATTTGCTGTCAAATGTCAAATCCAAATGTCTTTATTAGAGAAATTGAAGTTAGATAGTTAGTTAGAGCCTTAAATCTTTCGAAGCAAAATATTAACAACTTTCAAACATATCATATTAGCGAATATTATAATGATATCAGTTACTTTTATTCACTTGAAAGTTCCAGGCTTGTCCCATAATGCTAGTAAATGTAATCATAGTGATACGCGTAACGTGTAACGTGGTAACTCCAATTTCTCTTGTAAATGTAAACCAGAGATTAAGGCCTCAAGGTCTGAAACTTACCCTAAACAGTGTAACTGGAAAGTTTTTCCGACCGGGCAGATGAACTAAATAACGGAGAACACTCCTTTCTGAGTAGAATGAACTGCAATTAAACTGCAACCCCTTTCTGAGACGAATTATAGCATGTCAACGAATACATCTCGCTAAACTTATCTTCTTCAACTAACTCGATATAAAAACAGATTATGTTGATACTTGATCATTATTTTCGCGATGCCAATAGATATTGTATACCATCGAAATGTGTGTGATCATGCAGTGTTTCCAGAATGTCATAGGATAGTTTTTCTTTACTCGAAACTAATAAATTTATATTTGAGTATTTATTTGTGATTTTTCATTATTTATTAATCTTCTTTTAGGTTCTGTATTTCCCATTGTTTGCTTGTGTTTTTCTTTCTCCCTCCTCCTCTTCGAGCATTTCCTCGGAATGTGGGTTTTGCTTCATCGTTACTATCCTGTGAAGCTTTTTCAACCCTTTCCCTCTCTTTTTTATTAATTTACATTGGAATGTATCTTAAAGACGAACAAGGTTAGCTAGAGGACAGGCCTTCATGTGCCAAACCTTGCCAAATAAATAGGTTACATATGTATCTAACGTATAACAATGTAAGATGGGGAAAATTCTCTAGAGGTCATGAGATTAGAACGACGTTTACTAATACATTTTTACTTACGAATAGTATCAAGTGATATTTTTTTCTTTGCTAAGGCCAGCTCTATTCACCGGAGTGTTTATTCACAATCCGAATCGTATATAGTTTACGCTGCGATGTTCCCATTAACTCCGTAACTACTCGGTTTTCCATTTTGCGAAAATTGCATCAAGATATTCGGCTTCCGAGGGGAGGACGCAGTGACATAAAAGAGTTGAGTTTTGTACCGTTCGGACGCCATTTCAAAGGCCTCGTTGGGCCCTCCCACTCAAGGCGATCGATGCCCCAAGGCGCATGCTCACATTCACATATCTCCACGAAACATTGATTGGTACTCCCCGTTGAAGCGCCCTCAAGGAGAGCTTGCACAGCCAGATTCCATCCGCTTTTATACCTTACGAAAGAACTGGAACGCTTCTCGTTACTTTGTTCATGGATGGATGAGGTATTTCGCTATCAAAAGGTTTAGCTGAATTGAAAGATGGTGCGAAAAATGGCAAGTGGAGCTTAATGTAAATTAATGCTCCCACTGAAACTTCTTCCAAAAGAAACAATCGCGTGAGAATTACCCGTACAAAATGAAGTGAAATGAATATAAATGTATTCGAGTCATATCTCTGAATGTCTCTTAGAAATAACTTAAACTAGAGCACACTTTTCCGAAAAATCTGCGGTAAAGCAACTAAAAACCTCGGTTTTATGAAGCGCATTGTAGGTGGATGCGATGAAAAGGTTAGACAGCGATGTTATTTCACCTTAGACCCCATCTGGAATATGCGGCGGGTGAATGGGATCCATCGGACGAAACGCGTACCCACGAACTACAGAAAGTGCAGCGTAAGGCAATGCGATTTTTTGTAAAACCACGATAAGAAAGTAAGCGTTGCGAAAATTCTCTCAGAAGCAGTTTGAGAATCCTTGAGAGAAAAGAAATTAGAAGGTAGGTATCTGTTGCTTGCTAAATTCAGAGAAAATACGTTTGCGGAAGACGTAATCGGTACTATGCGACCCCCTTGCTACTTCGGCCGACGCGAAAATTAGCTTAAAATAAGAGAAATAGATGCGAAGAAAAGCCCTTTAAGAACACCTCTTACCGCGAGCGATACGCGATAACAATAAGCTGAAGAAGTGGCTGTAACACTCGGTGTTTGCACCCCCTGACACACCGAATGGCGGCTTGCAGGGTATTTATATAGAAGTCGAGTTAGATGTAGCGCTTTTAATTTCGAATTATATGTAGTACTTTTAATTTCCTTAATGCTTCTTCAGTTATATTTCTATTGTACATATTTACTTAAATTTATAAAGAATTTAATGTTAGGATGTTTTGTTTGACATGCTATTTTTATACATCTTTTTTAATTGCTATAGAAATATTGTTACAGCACTGCTAAAGTGANTTTTTTAATGCTTTTGTGAATTAGTTTTAGTGAATTATTGTTACAGTACTGCTCAAGTGATTTTTGTATACACAGTTTCCTACACATCTTTTAGCTTCTACTATCAGTAGGTTTCCGCAGGTTTTTCACACCCCCTTCTCTGTGGGTGTTTTCCTACTGTGGAGATTTTTTTCCTAAGTTAACTCTTAAGTTTTTTACATCCTCAAATCCTTCTTAAGTTTTTCTCTCTATTTCTATTCACAAATTTCTTCATCTTTTAATAGTAACATTGACGACAGGTTAGATGGAAGAAGAGACTTTTTAGTCTCAATTTCGCCTTAATAAAGACCTAAAAAAAGCCGATCGGAGGCTGTGAGTGACAAACATTAGGAAAGTTTCACTTATTTGTGAAATATTTCATCTCTAAATTTGCAGTTCGTTCGAAAAGTCCATCTGCAAATATTTGCCAGCCATTTTCATTCCACGTAAACGGCTTCCGAAAGGAATTTCTTAAATACTCGAGACTAAAAGGAGAACGTCTGAATCTTCAAAGACATTACTTCACGGATTCAACTTTATTGAATCATTTAAGCGTCTTTTATCCCCTTTCTTTGGCATGTAAAATTAAAATTTATTTTAGAGCTGAGAGTTTGTTAAATCAAAAATTTTGAAGTTGGTTAATCATAGTAGTACCAATCTAAAGAAAATATGATAATATAAAATAGGAAATTTTACGTTAATGAGAGCTTACGAGCCATACCAAAAATTGCGTTCCAGAAGTGCTTCGAGGATTGGAATTAGCTTTGACTGAAATGTATTGTTTGAGGGAGAATTCTTTGAAGGGGACAACATTAATATCAATGAATAAATAAGGAATATTTGAGAAAACTAAAGACTCCGTGAATTGTTTGATCACACCTTGTACTTTTGTGTCGAATTAACTATCGGTAGTTTCCGCAGATATTTCATATCACTCTTTTTTCTTAGGAATGGCCAGGATTGGGCTTCATATATTCATTGGAAAGCCGCATCCGATTTGGTCGCTTCAGAAATCGATTGGCTGCTTAAGTTATGTATTGCAAAAACTTAAATAGTCCGGTGTAGAGAATGTACGAGAGAAAACAAGATTAATAGTCCAGATATATATTTTGATTTTTCACTTGAAGAAAATAAGGAAGATAACCAAAACTGTTCAAATACGTTCAGTTGAGTCAGAAATTGCTATTCTGAGAAGGCTTTCATAGTGTCCATTAAGTGAATGATATACATTCCAATATATTAAAATAATTATTTAAATTCTTCTTGTGAAGAGCATTTTAAGGTCAAAATCCGCTGCATCGGACTCAACCTTGTGGTAGCTCTCAATGACGAGAAAGGAATATTAAGACAACTTTCACACATTACCACAGAAATGTAATCTTCCACGACCAGGGGTGAGATTATATAACTTTTTTAACTAGTAATATCTCCGAAATTCGCGATAAATCCGCCATTTTTACATGAATTTTCGTGTATCAACCATGTAAACATTGTGGATTTATCGCAATTTATCATATATCCTAGTTACAAAAATACATAATCTCTCCCCAGGGCATCGAACCGTGATACTTCTCATTTCAGTTTCCTATCTGGTTCAACGAAAAAAAACAAACAAATTTCGGTAGTTTCGCTCATTCTGTCACCTTTGAACCGGTTCGAACTGTACTTTTCGTTCTATTTTGATTTCTTCTGAAAGTTTAATCATTTCTAGCTTTTTTCATATTTACTACATTACACTAAATTGCAAGTCATTATTACGCTTGTTTAAGCGTAAACCTTCCTCAAATTACAATTAATTAAAAAGTGCATTGTCGATAATCAAAAATCGGAACGGAATAAATAACGGTTTTCGGTTTTGGTACCCGTTCAAGAATTTCAATTTTTCTGCCCGTGTTGGGTTTTCACTCCTGCAAAAATAACGTATTTTTCCGGTTTCGGTTTCCGGTTTGGTGACCTATCCACGACCTAGGTTTCATGATGAAACTTTCATCGCTTATTTCCCCGGATGATAACGCTAAGCGTTGAAACCTAGGTCGAGGAAGATTGAGGCTCTGTGGTTGTATTAGTTTTCTTCATTCTTACCTCATCACAATGTGATACAGTTGAAAATTACTTCACCATGAGTTTTTATTATCTTATTTGTAATGGTAAAAATATTTCGACCGGGTCTTCTGTCTAACAGATAAGCTCGGTATATTAATGAGAACTTAAAATTGAATTTGGTTAAAGTTCACTTTAAAGCCCGGTTTATAATGATTTGTAAGAGTAAAAGTGAAGATCATAGTTAATATCTATGCTAACTCATCATATACATAGGAAGCTGACAATTAATCTCTTACAAAACAGGGTAATACCAGCCCCTACAATTAACCTTTGTTAAAGTCCGTTTTAAGTGCAAAATTTCTGGGTTTAAGTAGTTACTGCCCTCTTGAAGCAATAGGGATTATTCCCAGTTTTGGAATGACTATATGGAAAAAGTGATGGTTACTTCAGCCAGAATGAGCGTCTATTTAATAACCTCTAATTAATAAAACTCAACTGTTGTTCCGAAACTGAAATGAGTGTAATGAATAAAAGTGAAATGAAACTACAATATGTCATTATTTTATTAACTTTAAACAACGATAGATTTAAATCAATTAAATCGTTCTAATTAGTTTAACATCTATTCATTTCGCCTGTGTTTTCTTGAAAAACATCCATGCTTTGAGTATTGTTAATGGCGCTCAGCTCTAAAATTATGGGAAGTACAATTTTACCTATGTATTTCTGTGTTGTATAAAAGAATGTATTGATTCAATGGGCTGCAAAGAAGGGATTGTTCAGTTCTTAACTAATGGTAGAGAAGAATCGGATGTATTACTCAAAGCAGCTTTCTAATTTGGTGACACAGTGACAACTATTATTTCAGCAGATCAGATTAGCGCAAAATATATAACATCTGGAAAGAAACTTGAGTAAAGATTACATCTACACGTTGAAAATAATCTTGGATATAAATTGACTATCGGATATAAATGAATGAGTTACGATGATTGATTCTGAGATGATGTTCAACATGATCTAACTAGTTATCTCCTTCACAATAAAAAAGATTAGGGTAGTATGTTGTATATCATTGCTTCTAAGGGGAACATCGAGAAAAAATAAACCGTTTGGCCACAATCCTCATAGACGCAGTCAAATTACAAAGCGGAGTGAAAGTGAACCCAAAATAGGTAAACATAGCAAAGGGATATGGTGGTGGGGAAAAGCGTGCACCTGGGGAAACTCAAGGATGAGTGGACGAGACAAAGGTTCGACGGGATTGGGACTCGAATCCGAACGTTCCCCTTACCCTGGAATTAGAACAGCCAAATTTTTCAAGAGGAAAATTAATTTTTGTTGAATAATTGATTGCATTAATGCTAAATTTCGTATTCTTGTTTTTATGCTAAACTAAATGTTTTGAATTGTTTTATTCCCTTTACCTCGTATCAAAAGTTGTTTTCAAAGAATACCTTCAACATTTTAAACGCATCCAAGTTTTATTGCTCTAAATAAAATTTCATGTATTCGGAGAAGACAGTATGATCAGTAATATTCGGAAAGTAATTAATGCGTACATGTATCTGCATACGTGAGTACGATTATGAAATTACTTAAATAAGGTAATGACAATTGTTATCATCTTGTAAATTATAGTCAATCGATACGTTTCTGTTTAGAAATAAGGGAATTACAATAATGAAATGCTGATATCTCCCTTAACGTGATAAGACTGAATGACCAAATATTCTTATGAGTATAAATGAAACATAAAGAATGTCAATAACACATGCTTTACAATCTAAAATACTGAAACATCGTCAATTGACGGAAGGATACACATGCGCAAAATGAAAAGCTATTTCTGTAGGAACAGTTTTAGAAGTCGAAAATAGTTTAGACCATGATAACAACGGAGACGTCTGTTTAAACAAATTTAAGATAATTTTAGAGCTATATAAGCATTTACAGAAAAATTTCCGGCGTTTCTACTAATCGTAGATATTGTCATCTCAGGCGATAAAAGTGCGATTTCTTGTACCTTTTGCTCTTACAAAACACAGTTTAAAGCGTGAGAGTCAACCGTCGAATGTGTGCTCATTAATGCTTGCTTCCCAGTAGTACTTGAGCAAAGCGAAAGCGAGGAATGTGGGCAAGCAAGAGAGATTTCAAAGCAAGCGTCCTAACAACTTAATCATTCCCTGCCAACCACCGAAAAAATTAATTTTTTCCTCGCCGCCACCCATCCACCCACTCCTTCCACTTTCCCCAAACACGGGCCCAAACACTTGGACCCGAAACAGCAAAAAATTCTCCGCAAACTTTCCGTTATTCTCCTCACACGCTTCGGAATGTTAAAGATTCTCCCCTTCTTTTAACGTGACTTTTCTACGGTTGACAGAAAAACGTTGGGCGTTACATCATAGGGCATGTAATTAACGACGTAACTTTTCGTGACATGTAAAATTGTACAGATCTGATGGAACGAATAGTGTCAGATTCAGTTAGCGGCTCCTAGATTTAGAATGGGCTTTTATTATATGAGATTATGTGAAGCCTGGGGTGTCACTTTTTCACTGTCACTGTATGAATTAACTATGATCGTATATGATCACATATACCGGAACGAAATATTTTATGTCATTTAGCTCATATCACATTTTTCCGTAAAAGAGGATTTAAATGCTCATGACTGGTTCCCTTGGCTTAGAAATGCTTGCAAAATGCGTCATGTAACATATGTATTTTAGATAATTTTGAATTATGAATACTAAGTTATAAGCACAAAATTAGCTACGTGTAATCGAGGTTACATTTTCAAATACATTTGACCTATTTAAGTTATGTATATTTGAGTGGACAAAAGATGAAGTTTTCATAATGTTGGTGACTTTCCAAATTAGCAAACTATAATTTTTCTGCTGTTGTTGAATATTATTCATATAGTTCTAATATTCATTTAGTATAT
>KZ308706.1:74695-103867 GCA_000376725.2 Ladona fulva | reverse complement strand
TATACAAAGCAATTAAATGCAAAACAATTCTGCACCGCTGACATTAAGATGTGGTGAAACCATTTGTTTCAAAGCGAACTTTTTATGAAGTGAAAACAATTCCCGGAGAAGCTAAATTTCTGCCACTTAAGGCTATCTGTATCATTATGTAAAAGTATGTTGAGTAATATTTAAATTTAACATATTTAGATGAAAATTGAAATGAGTGGTCTTTTTCTTTGCTGCTATGAGGCTGTCTACCGAAATAAGCTACAAAAATCTCTCATGTTAAGAGAAAGTGGAGGTGAATTAAGTTAAAAAGAAAGATTATATCAGATATGAACAAACAATGAGTTCTGCTGGAACAATTTACCGCCCTCGGTGGCGGTGTGGTTAGCGTGCTAGCGCTCCAACTCCAAGGTTCGGGTTCGAGTCCCTCCTAATCGGATATTCCTGGTAAGGGAATGGTCGCTATTGCTAGTCTAGTGTTACTGTGCACTCCTCTCCTGAAATTGTCCAATGAATGGATGTTTTTGAGTGTACCGGAAAGTAAAATTAAATAATTTCACCCTCACTAATAGGCCTTCACTCCAATTCCTTTCGTAGTAAGCAAGATCATACTCGTAGCATCCCAAGGGAAAAATGTTTTAGAGGACCAGGACTCGAACCTGGAATCTCCTGAATTCCAAGCTGATGCTTTATCCAATTACGTTCAAATCATCCAAATCATCCAAAGTCACATCTAGTTAGTAGTAGTAGAAGAAATAGTAGAAATTATCCAAAGCTAGTAGTAGTAGACATTTTCCAAAGTCTTTTCCTTGTGAAGTTCTTAGCATCTCAGGATCTTCATTTTTTTAGGCAATAATTTAACTTGTATTGTACATTGGGCATTGGGCATATTGGGCAATATTTGTACTTTTATTGTATATATAGAATTATTTTGGAGTTACTATTGTTCAATTATTATCAAAGAAAGATGTTTAATTATGTATACGGTTGCTACCATGGAGTAGGTTCCATATTGCAGGCTTTTCAATGATAATAATAATAATATTGTCTATCATTCACTTCATCGTTCACTATCCATTCATTTTTTTTCTCCTTCTCCTCTACTTTTATATTTTGGATATAATTTAAGTTATCTTTTTCTTATTTACCCTCAACTTTTAGTACCACTCGCATTTCCATCACATTCTATCCTTAATCGACTTCCTTCCAACCTTCCGTAAGTCCAAATGATTGTCGCACAACTTTTTCCCATCGATTTTTCTCTTTCTTCTCATTGACTAATCACTCAGTTATTCCATGCCTCTTTTGTCTTCAACAAACTCTGCTCATTCATCCCATTGCGGCTTCGATTTACAGTAATCACATACTTCTGCTAAAGATTCCAATTTTCGGTATTAATAGGATGAAAATATTATATTTGGAGATATGACATCGTCACTGATTTTTATGATTCCTTTCTTGTAGAAGTTGCTTCGGAAAAAAATACTGAAAAACATAGTTCTCGCGCCCCATTAAGACGATATTGGACACCTTTCCCCATCTTAAGCGGCCACTTGGGAGCCGCATTTAACACTCATGCACTTCTCTCACTAATTGAGCGCCAAAGCACACCTTCTTCGTAAATCTTTTCGAACGGAATTCGGGGTGCTTTTCCTAACGAAAGACGTGCTCTCCAATTCCCCACCGTTTCGGTGTTCGTGTGTCGAATGGTCGTCCAGGTGACGAACCGGTCGGCGAAACAGTCGGGAGTTTCACCTCAATTGGAAAGAGCAGGACATGGGAGAATCCAAATCCGACACTTGGCTCCCTCTTCATTTCCCGTTATGAAGCATCGCGTGGCCAAGAAGCATCGGCGGAATCGAGGAAATGCTCGCTTTAGCCTCACTTCACTGTTGGTCACCCGCATTTGAGGGAAAGTGCTACTTCGTGTAGGAGTAATTATAATACGGAGCGCTAAGGACCGAATTGACGAGGGCGGAAAGATTTTGTAAGAAAAGGAAAAGTGTATCAGCCTCCAAATACGGTCGAACCCGTTTATAACGAGGGTGCCAAGGAGGAAAAAATAAATGGTCCAAAATTACACGCTTTAAAAGCGGAGTTTCACATTTATCAGGAAAGAGTTAATTAGGCACATTTGTAACGATAGAGTTAATGGGCAAAAGTAGCAGATGCTTTGCAGGGCTGAATTAAGAACAAGAAAGTGATTTTTTATATTAGTTGAGCGCTGATTTAGGGTTTATATCAGACGTATTGCAACAATAGCAGGAGAGAGAGGAATATTTTATGAAGTACTCTGTTGAATTCAGAACTGCTAGAACCGTAATTCTTTCGAAGAAAGGTTCTTATACTCGTCCATAAGCCCAAAAAGAATTTAAGAGACATTTATAATCACTGTTAACAAAAGAATTGAAATTACCAATTTTTGAGTTTATTATAAACTCCTCGATTGTTCTTCTTTCATATGCTCATTAATTTTAGTTTTTCCAGTAGTTTCCGATACTATTTTTTTTAATTTGCAGTAATTATCGCAAAGACGGATTTCAACTATATTAATCATTACAGCATGTTATAGCTTTGCCTTTCGACTATTTTTTTCATACGATATATTATGAACAACTAATCAGCATGGGGAAAGGTTTGATCTGGCAATTGTTTGAAATGCAATTAACCGTTTAACATTACCACTTTCGCTGGGGTCACTCGAAGAACTCGAGCCAAACGTAGTACCACCCGTCCTTGCATTCAAATCCCCCAGTCCTATTTATCTTCCGCTTTCAATGTATTTACTCGACACAACTGCCAAATCATTCGAAATTTAATTCGCGCTCTACAAACAGGGGAGGGTATAAAAAGTTAAACACTATTCCCCATGTATATACTTTCATACGATTCTTTAGTTATCTGCGAGAAGCACATTGTCTCCTCACATCCGTAACACATTGTGTGTGTACATCTGTAACACATGTAGACGGACAACTAAGTAACGCCGATTTGTCGAAAGGATAGTCGGCAATAGCTAAGTCCGTGAGCTATGTTTTTTTGCGTTAGTTAGGCATCACCTTGAGGGGGTGCTTCCTGCATATTGGACCCTGACGACATCTAATCATCTACATCTACATATGTATGTACCCTTCAAGCCGCCTTCCGGTCTATGACATAGAGTATGTGCACCATAACTCTACTTTCTTAATAGATTACTATCGTGTATCGTTCGAAGAAGAAATGAATTTTTAAAACGACTTGTTCTAGCATAGAAAACGGGTAAGGGTGAACTAGCGCAAGGTGGTGCGCACCCAGGAAAATCCCAAGGAAGAATGGACTTGAAAAAAGTCTGACGGGACCGGAAATTGAACCTGGGTCTCCCAACTGCTGTTCGGGTGCTTTGTCCGTTGAGCTATCCCGGCAGAACAATTGGGAGACCCGGGTTCGATTCCCGGTCCCGTCAGACTTTTTTCAAGTCTATTCTTCCTTAGGACTTCTTCTAGGATCTGTTTCTCTGATTTTTCTCTCAGAATTAGAATGGCCTTTGAAACATAGAGAACGCATTATATCGGCTACATCTTCTAAGAATGTATCTTCTCTGAACTTAAGTAAATGAGGTATTTGTTAAAATCTTCTATCTTATATAGATTACCACCCTGCGTCCTGAATAATTTGAATAGCACTCACTGATTTGTCGTAGCATTTCCTTACGAAACTTATATCCTTTCGCTGTAAGTTTTCTAATTCTCGAATAAAGTTTCTTGACTAGTGCTGTATTCGTGAATTAGAAAAGGTACAGTGAAAGGCGAATCGTTTTGTAATTTCAATACGCTCAATACAATAATTACGCTCTTTATAACATTGTTCAGTTCCGGAACCCATTGCTCGATACCTCGTCATATTACTTAATGTTATGAAGGAACTGAAATTTTTGGAGTAACAGTAATAAAGGATATAATAAAAATACTTATAATAATAGCAATTCGCTATGGGATCTTCCCATGGAGCAAAAATATGACATAAAAGTAATAAAAATTCAAAAAATTGCTCAGCAGCAATAGACCTCAGCATAAAATACATCTGAAGCTAAACAAAATATTTTTTTAATATTCGCAGTTAAATGATGATTAAATATTTATTTAATGCTCGCTCACGCTAGAATGTTTGGTTAAGTCAGTTAGGGAGTTCCAGAATTGAGAACCAGTGATCTGGAAGAATTTTTTTTAAATATTTGATCGAGGTGTAAGATATATTCAGAGCAGATCGGGCCCGTCACTAGTTACTAGTAGATAGCTACCTTTTGTTGGTTAAAAGAATACAGATGGGTATGAAGAAGGTATGACAGAAAGCTTCAAAGTTTAAACAATTACCTTGATTCTAGAAGTATGGCAAATAGTCCAAGTTAAGAGATCATTTTATGAACCCTATTTCTCATAATACGATCCACATTTTCTCTCTCCATTAGATCAATGTTTCCCAACCAATGTTCCGTGGTACAGTGTATTTCTGTGTGTAATCTTATGGTGTGCCGCATAATATCCGAGGATAGCATATTATTCTTACATAACGCACGAACTGTGCTACGTGAGATTTTTATTCCTTATCGAGATTTCGTAATGAAAGCTGTAAAATATTTTATTCCACGCATAGAGTTTTGTTCTGTTTGGATCAGAATTTGGTACTAATAAATGTGAGGTTCATGCGGCGAGGCTTGAGTCGGCAATTAGGTGTGTCGTGGTAGATTAAAGGTTGGTTATTGGATAGCTCCGTTTTGGATTATCGAATCTCTCAAAATGTGGTCGTGAATGAAAGATGTTTCGGTTGCAGAACGGAGCTAATGAATTGATGAGGACTTGTTTTACGAAAGATGGAACTAATTTGAAAATGAGTCAGAGGCTTTGATTTAAGCCTGAGGAAAATTGGTAATTCGAGTTCCATCACAGCTTCTCTGTGAAGTAGATCCGGATTGGATAAGATGGATCAGACGGGCATAAAAATGCACTCTTTCTANGAGATTAATAGCTCGGACACTTTCTCACACCAAATACGGACGGTCTCTTTGAATTCGGAATCGCGGTGCGGGTTTATTTGGGATGAAAATAAAACAGCAGTAGCATACGCCCTCCAGAGGGGAGAGTCGCACTCCTTTTCAAGTCTTTTTTGACTACATAATTTGAAATGTCGCCTAACCTCTCCTATAAATACAGAAAACTTTATCATTCTTATTCATGAGCGGAGACATGCCCTATCCTTTCGGTTCATTAAAATTAAATAGGTTAGAGTGTAAGAGAGTACTCAATATTCTCAATATCGCCAGTAATAATGACGTTTGTATTCGATTCTACATTGCATGCCATCTAATTTACCTTGATTTTACCCTATTTTTTTAAATTTGAGTTAAACCCCGCAGATAGATTGCTATCCTGTCCGGTGTCAAAATAATATCCGATGAATATCAGCATAGGTTTGATTGACGTATACGTGAGGAATCAAGGGATTTATATCTTGAAATGGATCTCTTAGGCCAAATCCGGAAAATCATAAGAATTCCATACCTTCAATGTCGATCGGTCAATCACAACCATTTCATGGGAGGAGGCAAACGAATTTGAAAATAACTAAGATCGTAATCAGGTATCTGATAATTCTGCATTTTGGTAAATCGATGGATATATATCGGATATACTTTTCAATGGGAAGATCCCGGATAACCAAGCGCGTTAGCTTTCGACGAAAGCGGTTCCGGGTTCGCATCCACATGGTGTGGGCGTGATGTTGACTCAGCATCGTGAAGAAAATCGAAAGCTATCTGAATCAATAGGTAGCTGGTCCGAGGGATCTAGAAAAGCAAAATAAGGCGGCGCGGGAGTCGATGCGCTGACCACCTGTCACCCACGGTTAATGCCGCCTGGTTAGGCCAAATCTCTTACAAGGATACCGCCATGGACTTAAAATTCCAATGGGATATACCCCATTCGCGTTAGGAAGGCCCTCGATGTTCCGAAAGAGGAGGAAAAAGTGGAGGAGATAGTGGCCTCTTGAGGGGTAATTCCCGCTATGCCTAATGCTTACTCCTGCTCAGGAAGCGCTGCCTCCCCTATTTTCTGACTTGGACTAGGCCAATCTGCGCAGTAGGCTACTGAGTCCTAACGGGAATGGGGTATACTAAAGATATCATTCAAGGAATCTAAATACAAGGTGAGTTCAAGTTATAAGGCTTCCAAATTTTTACCAGTATTGAGAGTAAGTAGAAAGATGCAGTTGCTTTTAGAGATGCGGTCTGAATATTTCAGCCTGAAATCTATTTCAGAATTTGTAAAAAAAATAACTACACATTATTAAACTGTTTGGTAAACTAAAAAGTTTAAGATAAATTTAAAATCGCTTCACAATTTAATCACTAAAACTGAGTAGAAAACATTGATACATCTTTCTTTAAAAGCAGTCTTGATTGTCAGTCTATTCTTGATATTGGTGCAAATAAATCCGTTGAATTAGCCCTAAGATACTCATTGCTTAGTCATTACATCATCCTCGTCATAGTCGTAGCTTCCTTTAATCCATTTCACCTCACCTCATTGGTTTCTCGCCCACTATTCTTATTTTGCATTTTAAATCTTTTCTTTCGTTTCTTCTAACTATTCATCCACGAATGTTTGACTTTCTGTCTCAGCAAGAGAGAAAGGTATGACTTTCTTACCCCTCGCTGTTTTAATCGATTAACACTAATTTCTCTTTCAACGGTTTAATTTGCCGTAATTCAATGTATTTACACATTGACCAATTCAATTCATTCTGAGCTCTGAATCGAAATTCGAAAGTCTCTTCTTCATTTTACCATGAAAATTTCATTTTAAATCGAAAGTCTTTGGTATAATTTTTTACACTAACTTTTAGTTTCGAGTAAACTCATCATTCTTGTAAAACCGTGAATCTCATCTTTTCCTCGAAACTCTGATTTCATGATCTATTGCGCTTCAAATTAGTCAATTCGACCCACGATAAGATTCCACGAAATGTTTATCGAGGCATTCACAATAGGATCGAGTAAAAAACTCGTTTAACAAAAAATATTACGTCAAAATCATCGATCGTTTCTCCAATTTACTTACAAATTTTTACTAACAAGAGCGACAGTGAGGAATTTCATCTCCACCGAATACTTAAGTACCTCATCAAGTAAATTAGTTCCGAGGAATTGATTGCGGCGCTCGTCATGCTCGGTATCGTCAGCCGGGAAACAAGGTATCACTATAAATTACTTTTTTCAATCCTCTAATTTCCCTGAAATCCTTTCTACTTTCATTAATCATGCAGGTTTTACGGACAGTCCGCTCTCCAAGAAACTGAACTTTCTCTTTCTTCAAATTTTGCTCACCATAAATAATATGTCACCAATTAAGAACTTCAACCATGGGCCCAAATACTATTTCAAACGACTGTACTCATGTGCAGGAAGTATAAGTAGAATTAAATGTGCGAAGATTGCTAAGAACTTGTCTAAAATGAGCCTCAAATCGAAATATGAATGTTAAGATGATGAAATACCGATATTTTTTTAATATGAGAGACATCCTCTGAGTTCTCTTTAAAATTGGTTAAATAGACAAAGCGGGTGAGAATCTTATCACTCGACCCGGATCTTCGGCTATGATAACGTAGTAATGTGAATTTTATTCGTAGTGCAAGTATGGCAAAACAGGCGAAGCTTTACCGTAAGCTATGTATCAAGGAACGATTGGTCAGCCTCAAGATATACTTCAATAGTCAGTGTTTGAAGATGGGTCTTATTCCCAAATACATCGCTTCCAACATCAGGAGCAGCATCTATCTTATCTGCCCCCTTTCTCCCCCATCCCTTCTTCCTCTAATTCCTCATTTTTCCGCCAGTAGTTTTTGCATATATTATGCTCGACGGTTTTAGCATAGACACTTGATGATGGCGATCATTTGCCGAAACTAGTCGTGAGTTTTCATTGTTTGGTTTTAATAAATAAATATATTGTGGAAAAAGTACAACTATTCTCAATCTCATCAATCAACCCCTCCATCTTCCCCTACCCTCATTGTTTCCTATATAACGTTGTTTGGTTTTTCTCATGTCACCTGAAGATGTAGCTTGGCTACGAAACCTGGTCGTGATTGCAACTTTTATTGTGGTGTAGTAAAAGGATTTTATCATGAAGCCGTTTTCATCATATGTATTTCCACAAAACACGGCCAGCAATGTGAATTTCATATGATAATGATGTCCCCGAATGAATTCTGTCGTACTGATGAAAGAAAACAGTACAAAAGGTCAACTCTGACCACATTCACATATTTCTTTTCTTGTGCGATCTTATTAAGTGCCAATATTATTATATCGGTCAATCGATAAAATGACGATTAATTTAAATAAGAGTTTATGGTCGTAAATTTTGCTGTTTTCCGGTTCCAGGTCATTCTCTTTAAATTTTGAAATCCAGAAATTTAATGACGCGAGTTTTTAGGGCAAGTACTCCTTACGTACATTTTTTAGTTTTTTAATGTCCTTTTTGCATGTTTTATAAATAGTTTTCTTTATTTAAAAATTAACATTACTATCAATAGATTTTGCAGGTTTTTCACTTTCCCTTCTTGTGGGAGCTTTTCAAGTCTTTTTTGACTACATAATTTGAAATGTCGCCTAACCTCTCCTATAAATACAGAAAACTTTATCATTCTTATTCATGAGCGGAGACATGCCCTATCCTTTCGGTTCATTAAAATTAAATAGGTTAGAGTGTAAGAGAGTACTCAATATTCTCAATATCGCCAGTAATAATGACGTTTGTATTCGATTCTACATTGCATGCCATCTAATTTACCTTGATTTTACCCTATTTTTTTAAATTTGAGTTAAACCCCGCAGATAGATTGCTATCCTGTCCGGTGTCAAAATAATATCCGATGAATATCAGCATAGGTTTGATTGACGTATACGTGAGGAATCAAGGGATTTATATCTTGAAATGGATCTCTTAGGCCAAATCCGGAAAATCATAAGAATTCCATACCTTCAATGTCGATCGGTCAATCACAACCATTTCATGGGAGGAGGCAAACGAATTTGAAAATAACTAAGATCGTAATCAGGTATCTGATAATTCTGCATTTTGGTAAATCGATGGATATATATCGGATATACTTTTCAATGGGAAGATCCCGGATAACCAAGCGCGTTAGCTTTCGACGAAAGCGGTTCCGGGTTCGCATCCACATGGTGTGGGCGTGATGTTGACTCAGCATCGTGAAGAAAATCGAAAGCTATCTGAATCAATAGGTAGCTGGTCCGAGGGATCTAGAAAAGCAAAATAAGGCGGCGCGGGAGTCGATGCGCTGACCACCTGTCACCCACGGTTAATGCCGCCTGGTTAGGCCAAATCTCTTACAAGGATACCGCCATGGACTTAAAATTCCAATGGGATATACCCCATTCGCGTTAGGAAGGCCCTCGATGTTCCGAAAGAGGAGGAAAAAGTGGAGGAGATAGTGGCCTCTTGAGGGGTAATTCCCGCTATGCCTAATGCTTACTCCTGCTCAGGAAGCGCTGCCTCCCCTATTTTCTGACTTGGACTAGGCCAATCTGCGCAGTAGGCTACTGAGTCCTAACGGGAATGGGGTATACTAAAGATATCATTCAAGGAATCTAAATACAAGGTGAGTTCAAGTTATAAGGCTTCCAAATTTTTACCAGTATTGAGAGTAAGTAGAAAGATGCAGTTGCTTTTAGAGATGCGGTCTGAATATTTCAGCCTGAAATCTATTTCAGAATTTGTAAAAAGATCGCAGCACCATACCGTGCATAAAAAATTTCGACATCTTAGAACTTGAACGCACCTCATATTTTTGAACTATTAACCTCAGTTATGCTGGTCATGGAACACAGGAAAAGAAATGATCCGGGGACGAACTTCAGTATTTGTGTTATAAAGACATCCCACTTGATTATCAGCCGTTATTTCCAAGTTTTATGTGCGGTTAAGTATCTTGACACATTTTTCGATGCCAAAAAATAAATATTTTAGGCGAGAAACAAACAGCGATAAATGAATCAGAATTTAAAGCATAAAAAGGACGTTAGGTGAAAAGAAACGGAATGACCATACTCATCTTCGACAGTCACACCGCTTAAATTTTCTTAACTTTATCTTTCTGGTTTCCTTTATATATACGCTTTATTTTTCTTGGAGATCATCATGAATAAGAGCGTGTTGGTCATTTCGTTTCTGCTGGAAGCGGTCGTTCTTTCCCAGTGACGTATAACTATATAAATACATAAATAGGATGCATTATATTAACATGAAGCTAATGTAAGTATAATAAATAATTAAATGAATATAAATTCCATAGCTTCTGAAAGTTAGGCCATAATTTTGATTCAGTCGCAAGTCCTGGTATGAGTCCAGAGACAAGGTGGACAAGTGAGACACGTTTCAGATTTCTGAATGCTTACAAATCAACTTTAATGTAAACATATATACCTGGAGTGTAGCAGGGAGTATTTACCACACCTTTTAAGCTGTTTCTGTAATCTTTTACCATAACACACAAATCGTTCCAATTTGAGTCTTTTATAAAGTGCATAGTGGTAATTATAATAACTAATTTTAGGATTCGAGTGCAACTATTTTTAATCTTCTCTCCAAAGGTTTGCGTATTTTGCCTAGAAGCTTCTTTGTAATACTGACCGATTTATCATACAAGTATGATCAATCTCGTAACTATCCCTGGAAGGAAACATATAGCCAACAAAACGAACGTTGGTCCTTGATAGAAAAGAATTTTATCCAAAAACCTCCATGATAAGGAACCTATATTAGACCGCAAGACAAGAAAATAAATTACACTAACATGGTTCTTCAGGTCACATGAAGATGTAGCTTTGCTATGAAACTATGGTAGTATAATTCATTTTCTTGTCTTATGGTCTAGTAAGCGTTTCTTATTATGGAGTTTTTTTGTATTAATGTATATTTTTTGTATTAATGTATTTATATTAATGCATTAATTATGTTTTTTGTATTAATGTATTAATAACTACCACAAAGTTACCCCTGCGTCTATATCGTTTATTCAAATTAATAAATATGTATACGATGTTTAGCCAAAAAGTAATACTCCAAATTTTGTTCNGTTTTTCAAATGAAAACTTAAAAAAATATATTCATGTAATATTTATTATTTAATTATGGAATTTTAAATTAAATCTTCATGGTGACATATCCATCATTCATAATTAACAAGACAACAGTTTTTGCAAATAAAATAATATTCGAAAACAATAATTGAGTGAAGAGAATCTACTTAAAATTGTATTCTATTAGTAATCACAGATGCTACTAGTAACCCAGAGTTTGGTGCACAAAATAAGTGAACCATTACATACCTTTTGCCAATAAACTGCCTCGCATTTTATCTCAATTTATGGTTAGAAAGTTATAAAATGCTCATTTTTATTTGCATCTATGAAAGGTTGTATATTGTATGCCTTAACACTTAACAAGAATATGATATTTATTTTTCTTCTACATGTGTGACATGCAGTTTAGTAAATTGATATCATTAAAGCTATTTGAATAATTTAATTTGAATAAAATAATTAATGCAAAAATATATTTGGTGTATAGATCGACAGCCAAACAATTTCTTCGGGATTCTTCTGTACAGTGGTGCCTCTGTGGTGACACTGAGGTACCACTGGTGGTGCCAAGTTTATGGCCAACTTCTTACTGACCCTCTAGGTAGCGGATTAATCGCAACATCTATTCTCTAATCAGAAGTGACCGTGAGTCATTTATACTAATTATCAATGTCTTCGATTTGGCTTCATTCTCTAACGAGAAACAGGCCCTGTGCAAAATTTTACGCTTCACCGAAATTAATGAGGTGCGGTTGAATATTTTTATGCGGAGCATTCGGGAGATCGCTGAGATAAAAATATACGTTCTTGAATTTCCGCAGCAGTGTTCTTACGTAAGGACTCGCTTCAATGGAAAGGAGCATTAATTGCAATTTAATATCGGCTGAGATCTCCACATTTTCGACAACCAATAGAAACCGCAGCTGCGAGATTAATAGCTCGGACACTTTCTCACACCAAATACGGACGGTCTCTTTGAATTCGGAATCGCGGTGCGGGTTTATTTGGGATGAAAATAAAACAGCAGTAGCATACGCCCTCCAGAGGGGAGAGTCGCACTCCTTTTCAAGTCTTTTTTGACTACATAATTTGAAATGTCGCCTAACCTCTCCTATAAATACAGAAAACTTTATCATTCTTATTCATGAGCGGAGACTCTTGTGGTAAATATAAAGCGATAAAGTATACGAAAAATAATATTTATGGGTCGATTTATTTACTTTGCTTTTTCTTCCGTGGATGAAATTTCTCCAATTGCACACCGAACGGGTTGATATTATAAAGAAGGCAATATGACGTGTCTGAACATTTTTTTTTTCTGAGAAACTTTAAGTTATGAATATTCCACTATGCACTATTATCAATTTTGGGTCTAGAAATTAAGTTTGTAGACAAATGAATTTCCGAACGTACAGCATTTACTGGATAATTTTGACTCATTGTGCTCTTCGTTAGCTATTAAAATGAAGGAGTCGACTTTGTCTACAAGAAATGCCTCCTTCACAAACAGAACTCTAGCGTACAATGAGAAATGAATCAGTTGAAGATTAATTATTTTATAAAACTGGAAGAATTTTAAAATTCGGTTGAATTCTTTACTATTGAAATTACAGCTGCTACTGTTGTTGTAGCTACCAAGACATAAACCGGTTTATTTTAGTCCTTCAAACTGACCTATCCTCTGCTCGCGTCTTCGTCCTCCTGCAGTTATTGCATTCTACACTCGCTTCTGTTTATCATACACATTTCTAAGTATTCTTTAACCCATTTTCCCCATCATCTCTTCAAACACATAACTAACTCGTACAAAATTACTCAACGCGCGTCAAATCCGTGTTGTTATCTCTTCGAAAAATTACCGCTATCCGGATTTCAAGAATAGTTCGTTAATATAAGATTAATTATTTACGATTTTATGGTACCTTTCTAGTATGTCGTACATACATCATGCATTTTTCGACAAAAGAATTAAGTTTCTAAGAATTTCGAATTTCCAAAAAGTTGTGGTTCCTTTTTCCTTTCATGAATTTCTTTCGGAAAATTTTTGTCCCATTACCAGACTTCAGTCACACCAAGTGAGGTTTCCTTGTTAGTTTAGTAAGTTTAATAATTCTACTCATCTTATTGACTATATTTTTCTCGATGGCTGTGAAAGATCCACCAACTGAAATCCCTTGCATAATTTTTCCCAGCATTCATACGTGATGCCTATATTTTGTATTTCTTGTAAAATATCCTTCCAGCAAAACTAATCTTACTGATAAAAATACTTGACGTCTATAAGTAGCGCAATGATAAAAATCTCTTTGTATATCAATGAAATTACACGCTTTAGGCAGAACAATTCTAAGAATTCTCACCCGGTTTTTCAATAACATTTCGAAAAAAACCTTTATACTTAATAAGTTTTCCTGCAGCGATACGTAATCTTATTGATAAATCTGATCCTCGTTTGAATAAAATACGAAGGGATATTTAAACGTTAACACACGGAAGAAAATTGTGATATCAGTGTGTAAGCAGGAATTCAATTATTGATTTTGGATCGATCGAGGCCATTTTGGCTTAACCTCGCCGTAAGAGTAAATAATGATAATAATGATCAGCGGGGTGCTCATTACGAATAGAATCAGTTTTGAGTTCCGTCTCAGGATGTGCACACAGAGCAGTTGCGACCTGAGGCTTGTCTGTGGTGAGTGGAGGGACTTACAGAAACGATTGAGTAAAATTGTTAAGGCCGCGGCTAAAGTTGATCCCCTCCATTCGTCCTTGTTGTAGAGGACCAGATTCTAAAGTACATTGCCTCCTTAAGATAATTCTTGGGTAACACGTCCAATCGGAGGTTTTTCTACAACCTGATCTAACTAGTTTCGCCTTCAGTTAGAGGAAAAAAATAATTGTGAATTTCGGAGGAAGTCGGAGGTTTGGAATTTTCTGCCAGAACTCTTGAGTCTGACGTGTTTCCAGAGAAAGAGCGACGGCGGTGTGGCTTTAATTTCGAGTGTTTTTTCTGTCCGAAATAGATGATAGGCGACCCAAGGTTGCATAGCAGCCGGATGGAGAAATCTTTAATCTTTTTTGAAATTTCCGATATCAAGCTAACGGTTTCCTGGTAAAACTTCTGTTTCCATGGGAAATTTGACTGGATTTTGGATGAATGTTTCCTCATATTCTCATTACAATGAGTTCAATACCAGTGTCCATTAATTTGTTGTTTATTTCCCTATCTACGAAGAGCGTCATTGGCTAAAAATATAAAGTTTTTTATTGTTACGTTCTGTTAGAAAAGGTTGCTTTATATAAATTTTTCCTGTAAATGGCATTTTTGATTGTCGCACCGATAAAAAGAATTTGTGAGCAAATTACCACAGCGGCTTTCCATTATTAATCATTTAAAACAATTACACTTTCTGCCACAACTGACCAAACAAAAGCCAAAAGAAAGATCCAAAGAAAAGCTGGGACTCAAACCTAGGTATTCAACAGTATCACCCGATTTTCGGTTGACTTTGTTGGAAAGGCGAATGGTTCGTCCAAACACATGGCCTTTCACGTTAATTGGAAGTTTCCTTGGTGGACATCTCATTGTGTAAAGTTATTTTGCTAAATCCTTTTAAAATTACGTAACTATATATTTACGATAATACATTTCATATTTCCATTCAAATTCTGTAAATAATTAAGGAGTATATTATTAATCTTGCTCATATGAGAAATGAAGCACTTTTAACGATACATACATCTTAACCTAATTCATACAATTTTTCATAATATATTATAAGTTGATTCACATTAGATCAACTGGAACTATCTTGAGGTTTTCAGATTACCCTTCACCAGGTAGGCATTTGAAATGGTGTTCCCTGCCGAAGTGTTGTGTTTTGATTCACTATCGATTGTACTTCAGAAATTTAGATAGAAATGAGAATTTATGTGAAGTTTTTAGAGGGCTTTGGTTTATCAAGTAGTAACTTCATATCTGTTTTACAGTTATCTAGGAAAGAGCCCCAATAGTCGATAAAGATGAATAAACTAAAAACGTACTTCGTTATCGATTAAATTTGACTAAAATGAACAAAAGATGCATTTATGGGGTACCCTCATTGACTCTGCGTAGGACTAAGATGATAGATAGTTACCAATCACCCGTAGGTAATGGCATTTTATATTTTTCTCAGTTATTAAACTGTGCGTCGCCAGGTTTTCACCACACTTACATACTTACCTTACTATTTCAAACACGTCCTTAGCTATACATTTCGAGATTACGGCGACGTAGGAACAGCTTCATCTGTCAGCTTTCAGTCACCTGAACGATCAGCCCTCCTCGAAATTTATCGTTGCTCACAAAAGGTAAGGGTCTTGGTCGAAAAAAGCTACCGGACTGACCTTCGATCCGCTACGAACCTGTCTGACTTTTCCAGAGCGGAGGTGTGATCTTCAACGTGGAGGACTGCTTCGGCTTCATACCTTCGATTACACTTTCACTCTAACTTCAAATTCTAAAGTCATCTCCATTGGTTCCGCACTCTACGGATAATACAGGGACCGTTTTCACGCGCTGATGACGGCTTTTGCCGACAGACAAAATAGGTCTTTTGTCCAATGCTCCCGTTCCGATTGAAGAGCATGATCCAGCTGCGAAGTTCGCGATTGCGACACGATTTGAGCATTTGTTGAAGGCCGCCCAGATCACTTTCGACAGTGCTCTTTTGAAGCGCTCCAACACATCTCACTTCGCTTAGCGATGGATTATCTCACGAGACCAACGATGAGAATGTAGCGAAGTTTTAAATTTTATTTATTCGCTAGTGAACGACCTAGTCAAGCATGACGGGACTTAATTTAGTTTAAAAATATATCTATCATCGTATGTATCTGGTCCTTCTAATTGTAAGTCAGAAACAGTCAGATTCGTAAGATCATAATAACTAAATATATTCCTTACCATTATTTATAATATTTATTCTACTGTTTTCAAGTCATTAAAGCCTACTTTACGTACATTTCTTATAGAAAAATATAAGAACTGCTTATCCCCGTGTACTTATATGGGATAATTCATGAAATCATCATTCAACAATTGCCTCGGTCGTCAAAGGGATGGGTTGTATATTTCCCAAACCTTTTCGAAGTTTTGTGTATTTTATCAAAGTTTTCGCAATTTCGAGTTTATATGAATGTTTCACGACTAAAATAACATTCTATAGTCATTTTCCTTTCTTGTGACACGTCTCAATTTCGTAGGTCCATTTTTTCTAATTAAATTTTGTAAAAGAAACAACCATTGCAAGTCATGAAAATGTACCTCACTTTCATCTCTTATGGAAACGTTTTATGGGCTCCTGCGTTCGAACCCGGGCTTTTACAAAGATGAGAATACTTTTCCTGGGGTTTCAGCATCGTAAAAACACAATGCAGTTTGTTTAAGCTCTCTAAGTCAAGCAGTTTCACGTATAGACGGGGGGACGGACAGACGGACGGAGGGACAGACAGATGGACAGACATTATGTACAGTCGGCACTCAGCTCCATGAACAGCACGTATTGTCATCCTAAACCACAAGCGTCATTTAACTTGGCCTTTATTATGTACAACAGAGAATTCCTAGGAAAAGTGAGATTTCGATCCTAGCTATTATAGGGTCGATTCTAGAACTCCCCATTTTTTCCTAAAGAATGCATTTTATGGATTTTCATTAATATTTTCATAGTACATAGTATACATATAGTACATCCCGGAACGGTAGAGAATTTAGAATCTAGATACTGTTGGTAGTTGTGCGTTTCCAAAATAATGGAAAGTGATTGTATTTCCAACAATATGGTTGGTCTTGAGGTCGACGACAGTCCGATATGAAATTCTCCCAAAAGAAGTGTATTGCGGAGAATTAAAGGAATATTTAAGCGATTTCAGATTTGATAGAAGTTTGTTACTTGATATTTATTTATTTATTTGAAATTTGTTTATGTTCTGGGAAGTTCCCATAGAGCAATACAAAATACAAGAAATGTAAAAGTACAAAAATGTATGGAAATACAAAAAAANTTGCGCTGCAGAAATCAAAAATCTGTGGAAAATACAAAAATACAAAAATATGTGGAAAATACAAAAATAAAAAATACAAAAATTGCTCAGCAACAAAACAAAACAACGACACAAGTAAACAGAGAATTTAGAAGCCAAGACAGATACCGAATAATTGTCCGAAAAAATTAGTTTTTATTAATAGTAGACTCTTGGGAAGGTCAAACTAATTCAGCGATTCAATACTAAGTATTTTTTAATGAAGAATGCCTTCCTACTTTCACATTAAAATAATATCACCAAAATATACGTCAATACGTCAACCGTGTGATGTTTATTTTTTTCTGGTAAGTAAAAATGTTCATTAAAAAATACAAAATGCCTCAGCAAATATAAGAAAAAGGGAGTTGAGTAGACACGAAGTTGCAAACAGTATTCATGGATTGGTGCATGACCAGCTATCGGCCCCGTATTCAATGATATGTTTGAGGTATGCATGGTTTTCCTCCATGTTATCTAAAATTAGACCCTCATTTCACATCTTAACCTAATTCATACAATTTTTCATAATATATTATAAGTTGATTCACATTAGATCAACTGGAACTATCTTGAGGTTTTCAGATTACCCTTCACCAGGTAGGCATTTGAAATGGTGTTCCCTGCCGAAGTGTTGTGTTTTGATTCACTATCGATTGTACTTCAGAAATTTAGATAGAAATGAGAATTTATGTGAAGTTTTTAGAGGGCTTTGGTTTATCAAGTAGTAACTTCATATCTGTTTTACAGTTATCTAGGAAAGAGCCCCAATAGTCGATAAAGATGAATAAACTAAAAACGTACTTCGTTATCGATTAAATTTGACTAAAATGAACAAAAGATGCATTTATGGGGTACCCTCATTGACTCTGCGTAGGACTAAGATGATAGATAGTTACCAATCACCCGTAGGTAATGGCATTTTATATTTTTCTCAGTTATTAAACTGTGCGTCGCCAGGTTTTCACCACACTTACATACTTACCTTACTATTTCAAACACGTCCTTAGCTATACATTTCGAGATTACGGCGACGTAGGAACAGCTTCATCTGTCAGCTTTCAGNCAGAGTACATATCTAACTTATATTTGAATAAATGTTAACTAAAAATGTTTATCATATCTCGCAGGTTAGAAGTTGAAATTTAATGACGAAAATATGAGTAATCTTTCAAAAAATGAGAAAAAATATTTTCCTACATGGAAATTTTCACGATATCCATTGTAATGCACGTGTAGTTACCTAACTCCGATTTTCAATTTTGCATAAAGAAAGGATTGTTGGTGTCAAAAGTGGATGAAGTATATGTTATAATAGAGAACCTACCCTGAAAGTCTCCAGCAAATCCCTGTTACGCAAGTCTGGTGTTCTCCGTGTTAGTACCGTTTGTTCGGAATTTTCTTATTGTTACTATGAAAAGAAAGTTTGAATTTGAAGCTTTGGCTAAGCCAGTTCTTGAAAAACGTTGGGTTGCATTGTAGTAGTGAGTCCTATGTGAGCGCTATACCGCGTAATATTTGAGAGTGACATGTTCTTCACATTTTGCCTACTGTTTTTACTTTATTTTTCAGGATACTTTGTCGTTTAAATTCATTTCATAATGAGATTTTTAAGAATCTTATCCCACATTTGAAATTTCCTTCTTCTTCCATTTGAATTGAGAATGAACCTAGAAAAGGTGGATGTAATTGGGATTAACTTCCTGTATCCATCATAGAAATTGTTGTTGTTATTATTATTATTGTTATTATCATCATCATCATTAAAAGTGTTCTATAGTGTGCCGCGAAGCTTGAGTCTGCAACGATGCCACGGATGACAAAAAGTTGGGAAATTCTGGAATAAGAGACGTTCTCTCAATATATATTGTTGTTTAACAAAAGAATAAACCGATTAAATTAGTGTCCATAATTTCGTTCTCTTATCATTTTCCGCTGCCTCTCTCTCTTCCTTCTCCTTCATCTTCTTTATTTATATTTTCCTTCACTTTGCCGTTACGAATATGCTCCTCAACCTGCTTCCTTATCCTGATGATGGAATCGCACAAACTGGTCAACCGGTATGTTTTTGAATAGTGAATATTTTCACTATTCAAAACTATTGGAATCGTATATGCAGTCATTGTTAACTTACAGAGGGAGTTAAATTTGAGCAAGAACAACATTGATTTATGAACTTTAATAGCTCAGCGCAAGAAAGTATATCTTCAGATAGAATTCCCTTTAAAAAGTTTTATATAGCTGTAGGGGGAGGCAAAGTGGACGTTTGTCAAAAAATGGAAGTAATTCATGGAAATCGAAGAGACAGTTTCGTCGTCTAAGGCGTCCTTCCAAATTTTAATTATAAATTTTGAATTTCAAACTTTGCGGTATATCTGAGGCGTCAAACTCATCACTGTTGCGGGTCATTTGTCACAACATTAAATTCACGGGGGCCTCCCTTTGTGTAGCTAGTCACTGATGTATTATCATTTATAAATAATTTGTTACAGTTGGTCTAATAGTCCGGTAACGACGTTATTGATTAAAAGACTACAATACTATCATATGCAATGATGCAATTCTACCCTATAAAATAACACAATACTGTGTATAGTATTAATTACAATATTACAAAATTATTGTCCATTAAATGCATTCGGGGATTTCGAATAGACAAGTAGGTAGCGCGTCGAAGCTCTTTTCACAATACAATATCTTCTAACAACAGTATAATACATTTATATGCAACAATTTACTCTTTCACTATAGATATCTCCTTTACAATATTACATTTTCACATAAAAGTTAAGCCATTCAATACACCTTTACATTACGAACGTATATCAACTATTGTTCCTTACTATTAATCCCTTATTTACCATGCAAGTTTTCAGGGTAACAGCTCGATTCAAAAACGAGAATTAACTTTCATTAATCATTAGATCTATTATTTTTGTTCCACTATTGAGAAGCTATAGTTAAGATAAAGAATTATATAGAACTAATAAATATCACAAAGGAAATATACAGAAGTAATATAGTTATTTATATAATTTTATGATGAATTGACAAAAATATTGTAGAGTTTATGATACATATTGCTTTATTTTAAATATTGCAATTTTATTAGCAATTTTATTTATATATATTTAAATATTGCAATATTTAAAATATTGCTACATTTTAAATATTGGTTTCGTACACTTCATTACCGAAAATATCAATCGTTTATCTCCAGCTAGCTTCTAAATATTTGAGAAAATATTAGTGAATATTCTTAATGGTGGAAAATATTTTTCCGGCTCGTCTTGCTCTGCGAGTATCGTCAAGTTTCATGCGCTAAATCAATCGTTTGCTTAGTTATGTTCTTCCGAATTAGCGTAGTAACTGTGCGACAGACTTTCAAGTTTCAAGCTGAAAGTGAATCTGACGTGTTTACCACGAAAATAAAATTCGGTTTGACATCGCGGGTCGCATGAGAGGAGTTGGAGCTCCTCATCCAGCGCGTAAGGTGCCAGTTCGTTACCCCTGCTTTTAATGTTACAGATAAGTTAATGGTTCTTTTCTAAAACTTACTAGTATATACTAGAAAGTTGAGGACAATCTATAGAGAACCAAATAAATCCTTTTTCGAAGTTTGAAACACAACCCATCTTCAGTAAAAAGACTAAGCAGCGGAAATGTTTAAAATTTTTATAGGAATAATTCTTAAATGATTATTTGATCTCATCTTAAATTTCCTTTTTTAACCTCTCGATTACGTCTCGATCCCTCCCACTGCCAAAATGTTTTAGGTAATCGAGGTTATAGGAGGTAAATTGTAATTGTTTAAACATTTACAGTTGCATACGCCTCCGGTGACTCTCAGGGAATATGTAAATATAAATCTGATTCCATCTTAATTACATTTAAGGCAGAAGTTAACCTGCCCAAGGAACGTAGGCAATTTTGCGTTTACTCGATAGATCAGAATCACCCGAGAGATAAATCTTGGCTCCGCCTCCGGTTCTTGGACCAAAGCGGCTGCTGATTGAAGGGAGCTCGTAATTTTGCTTTTTTATTTCATGAAATCAAGCCGATTTCATACCTTTCCTACTCTTCCAAAATAACTAGAACTAGTTACGTTTCAGATACGAAAATTCGCCCTCTACAAAGTTAAATCTTTGATTAGCCGCCGAAAAAAAAATAATTTTTACTTTTCATTGGGAGGGAATCATGCTCGTTAAATTTTGCTATCGAGCGAATAAATCAAAGAACAATTCCTTTCGCTTATCGATTAGACACTTTCTTTTTCACCAAATTAAAACGGAAGACCAACTCTCTTCGCTGTGAAAGTTGCTGCTTTTGAGTTTCTTCCCCGTTTTCTTAATAAGCATCGCTTCCAAAGTTGTGGACCGGTTTCCTCGTGTCGTGCATAATTTAATATTCGGCAAACATGCTCCGCGTACCAATCACATGAGTTTGAGTGGTTTGTCAGGATTTACCAGATAAAAAGCGTAAGATTTCGAATAATCTCGAATAATAGTTTCTCTACATTCCCCAAGTTTATATTTGAATTCCTCTCCGATATTCTGGGAGCGTACTTAATATTTTTAACGATTTTACGAGTACACTTTGAGTTCAAACGACCAGAACGTTCCAAACCTTAAGCATACTTGGAATTGCTTATGATTTAGAAGCATCTCATTATGGTAGTTTAGAATTGTAATTTCAAACTTATGTTTGGAGAATGTATTGAAAAATAATGATAATAAATTAGTTTCTCCAACGATGTACATAAGCATGTATAGGAAAAGTCATTTCCACAAGTAGTTACAATTATACTTAAATCGGTAATTACAAATCTACATTACATTTAATTACAATTACAATGTTTTTATAACCATAAAACATTACTTATCAATTAAAAATATGTATACAATATATAATACATATAGATTTTTGTTACTATTACAAGAGGTTATATTTTATTATTATCATATAGTTTTACGTAATATTTTACCTTAAAACCTAATCAAGTACGTTTTTGATTTACAAAGGCATTCACATTGTAATATGTTTTTATCAGTAGATGTTTTTAATTTTTTTACCAAAATGTAAATTATGACTATAATTAATAGGGCCAGGTAATTTGTATTTATATAAATTTTAGTGCCATCACTTCGAAGATTCTTCCAGTTGAAGAAAGTCTATCGGATGGGGTTCTCAATTCACCTCTTCCTCTTGTTAAACGGTCACGTTGATCTTCCTGTTTCGTATCAAATAGTATGCCAAAATTGAACCAGTAACCTGCTATTCTATTACTATATACAATCTTCAAATCGTCACAAATATTGGTCTTTCCAGGAATGATACATTGGAAGAATGGCCTTTCAGTCATTTTGATACCAATTCAGAGGATTCAAGTGGATGTATTTATTTTAAATCTAAATAATAGTTTTATGTTTTGCGAATACCTTAACAAACTGACATTTTAAGTTATTGCAAATATGCAAAATTGCGAATAGCAGTGGTCTTATATGTTTACTTGTACTTTCTTATATTTATGTTCTTACCTAATAATAGGCCATCCTATTTGCTTATCAATTTTATCTCTCCTCTTTCTAATCTCACTCATCCTGAATAAAGGAACGATTCACAAACTGTGTACATCCTTTCACACAGATCTTGCACTTTTCATAGTTACCTTAAAACTTTTCATACTTGCACTTCCTGTTTCTTGATGAATTCTGACATTCTGATGAATGCAGACAGTATGATGAAGGTAGGCTTGCAAGTAACGTACAAGTGTGTCGATGGTAAATGAATACTAAGAGAAGACCACTTCTGTTGGTAGCAATAAAATTTTTACCATATATGAATTTTCTTATGGTACTAATAGCCTTAGCTATTGAGGCACCTTAAATACCAATATCACTCTTATTTTTTTCTTAAATATGCGAAGAAATATTTTAGTTATTGATGCGTGAAAAAGTTTCGATTGAGGTTTTGCTTGAGTTCTTAGATATATCAAATCTATTTTGCTAAATGTACGATAGTATTTCATACTATTTGCGTAATTGGTGATTCATTTCTTTATCTCCGTAAAACACTCAAAATTGAATTCATTTCGGTTTCTTCTCCATCTCTATTACTTCATCATGTCATATATGGCAGTTTCAAATTCTGACTGGTTAATACGACAAAGAAAGTTACGTGGAATCATTCCAGCTATAATGTGATAACAGCCATCGCAAATAAAAATGAAACCATTTGAAGTGGGACTTGAAAATAGACCGATCAAAATACCAAGTGAGAACCAAAGGTTTTCGAAACACTAAGCTCGCAAATTTTAATCCATGAAATAAATTTTAATACATTTTCAAGAGTTGTACTAAAAGGAAAATACAAGAAAATGATTTCAAAAGAATTGTAACAAAAAACATAAAGTGCTCCTTCTCAGTATTACTGAAAGAACGATAGGTAAATATTGTTTTGGGCATAAAATGCATGAGGAATTAGTAATTTAAAATTAATACTACCACTCTACCAATATATAGTTTACCACTCGTTGTGTACTACAGGATCCAAGAAGTTTAAATTCCCCATTTTAAATTATTTTCCAAATTCTTAATCCTAATTATTATTACATTCTAAAATTTTACATTATGTATTCATAATATGATTTTATAATATACATTTATAATATACATGCATGATAAATATTTAATACATTTTTATAAAAATATATTTATTTACCACTTATTTTCTACATTTATGTCCATTAGCCATTTTATCAAAAGTCTAAGATGGAGTAATTTTGGACCGCCACTAGTATGAAAGATAACAGAAAAAAGATGTTTATGAGGGAATCGATACCCTTGATCTTCATTCTTAAATATTCTTTTCTAGGCTTATTGTTAGCTAATTAGCCCCAGTTGTTTATAACAAGGGATTTGAACAGGAAGTAAATATAATTTTCAGTGTGCGTTCGGTACTAAATCTTTCTATGGAATAGAATTCTGTGGAAAAAAAATGTTCGGAATGAATTCACTAGATCCAAATGTCTTGTAATTCCATAGCGAAAAATTACTTTTAACATGCTGTCAGCCATGTGTGAAGTATGATGCCACAGGCATTCTTTTAAAGTTAGATTCAGGTGGACTGGGACATCTATATCACTATTCATCCCTGCATTGCGCTCTATAAACTCAAATTTTAGTGTTGCAACAAGAATGGCATAAAGTATCGGAAATTTGTTCGTTGTTTTGTTTTTCCTGGAAGTTGGCTGGCGCATATATCAGTAAATAGCGGTACCAATTGGATCGCGACGAGAATTTGAAACTGACTTTTGGGCCGAGACCAAAAGTGTTCGGGAAGCACTTCCGTAACCCAAAAAGCAAATTGTGGACGGGTTCCGGGTATGACCAAGAGAGGACCTATGCTCGCCAAACTACTAAACTCGAATGTTGTAACATCCTAACTCACAGTTTCACACGAAAAGTATATGCAGTAGAGAACGAATGGCAATCAATGAATATATGCGTAAGTCGTATGCAATCGCACTGTTGGGGTATGCGAGCTCTCCAATTCTCTAGACTCTTCTATACATTAATCTTCAGCCTCACAAAATCATATATCATTCCCTTCCTTCCGACAAGCACCTTTTTTGCTTTAGCATTCATACAGTCAATTCTCTTGGTCCGTCTCTTTCTTTTGGACCAATCATTTTCTTATCATGCTACATCATTGTCTCATTACTTTGTACAAGTCGTTATTTTCGAGTAAGCATTAAGTGCATGGGACCCTTCCGACATTTTTTTGCATTCGTTCGATATTAGAAAAGGTACAGCGAAATGCAATACGTTTTGATAAACCTTGTACCAAAAATCAGCGAGCGTTCCTCCAAAGCTTCAGGACGCAGGATGAAAATCTTTAGAAGGTAGCATATTTAAACAAAAGCTTGATTTATTTAACGTAATTTGAAGGAAGTACGCTCTTGGAAATTGTTGCGAATACTTTTCGTTCTCACAGTTACATGGACCAACTGATACTAGGAGAAAAACCAGGGAAATAGATGTTAGAACTAGTCGATTCAAAATTTCATTTTTCCGCGAACGATAAGCGAAAAATAATATATTAGGGAAGTATATTCGCGGTACTTTCACCCTCTACTACATGCCGAAAGGCGCCTTGAGGGGTAAAGATGTCGATGTAGATATTCTTTTCCTTCGTCCTCCCCTGTAAACTAACTCCCTCATTTCCTTCTGGTCACGCAAACTGCATTCCAGCCCTCATTTATTCACTACCCAAATTGACTGTCTTTCTTAAAAAGCGTATGATGAATTGGACAACTTAAAATCATTTCTGCCACGTAAATCCCTCGTAATATCCATTTCAAGCGTAGTCATAGTATCCTTCTCGAGTCCCCAACTTTTGCTACCGCACTACACCTTGTGGAGGTCACAAGCATCACTTCGTATGTTCATCGATCCTCGCCAATTTTACAAATCCCCACCATTAATCAACACACGCAATACCCTCAGATGCATTCACGCGAATTTATTTACATTCTTCAATTCCTACAAGCACGTATGAATTCACCAGTTCAACGCACTATCCTTAATGCAAAGCTGTCTTTCGTTTCATTCATTCCATCTAGCCCTTCTATGGGTAGCATCTATTGTATTATAACTTAGAAAATTAAACTATTATGTACCTACAAATTTCAGGTATCTACCGTGAGCAAGGAGATATCGTAAAGAACCTTAATCTCGTCATGAAATGTAGTTTTCGGATGGAAATTGCGAAACCTTCGATGAAATAAATTGATTTCACATCTTAAAAAAAGAGCATTTCGTAATTTCCAGAGCAAATTTTTATTGACTACTTTCGTCAACGAGTCAATAAAAATCTGCGATGGAAATTGCGAAGTGTGATTTCTTTTAAGATGTGTGTTGCGTTCCACTAAGTCACGCTTGGACATATTAACCTTAAATTGATTTCTGTGTCTTTGAAAAAGTGTCACCTTGACGATTGCATGAATTATTGAAGTCAGCCTCGATAAAGATGGGGAAGATAGGGCCATAAAGAATGCATTGGGAGTTAATCAGTACAATATTCCATTACTAAAGAGTACACTTTATACAGTTAACGCAATTAAAGCGGAAAGTTAGCAGAAGGGATGACTGAATATTTGGCTGATAAAACATTATTCTCTCTTTGATTACGCTTCAAATTAGCTTAATCAAATTCCATCACACGATACTTTTTGTTTCTGATCGTTAAAGCGGTGCTCCTCAGTTATGTGCCGTGGAACAACGGCGTGTAGCGTTTAATCTCTCGTCATGCAGCATAATATTGGATGGTAACTTATTCTTCGAATTTCTCCATTCGCTCCATTATACAATATATTAGACCTTATAGTAAGAGCTCGTAGGAAAGTACGAAGACATCTAATTGTTTACTTGAGGTTCTCTTCTTTTTCAAGTTGAATTTAAATTGAAGCTGATGTGCGGTTGATCTAGTGTGCTGTGTAGTATGAGTAAATTCTTAACTCTGTCGTAGAATTCGGGAAGCATCTTCCCGAGTATAGCATCTACTTGCGTCTGAAGCAGAATGTTATTTATGTTATTAAACTTAACGAATGAATTTCCATGTTTTTGTTAATTTAATCTTCATCCAACAAATTTATTTCGTTTTCACTCAGTAACTTTTTTTCGATCCTAATTTCCCAAGTTTTCAAAAGTATTTTCCGTCAATAAATGTTCACGTTGGCATTGCAATTTTTACAAAGCGTTCATATAATTCTTACTGAAACCGTGAAAGTTTGTATATTTTTAAAATTAATGAGGAGAAAATGTGGAAAAATAACGATTCGACCTCTTGTCAGCATACCGGTATACTATATAGTCAGATGAGTCTTCTGGCGGACCCACTGATTCATGAAGTAATTGGTGCGTTCAAGTTCTAAGGTTTCCAAATATTTTCTAAAAAGTACTTATCCCAGGAAATTGGAATGTCTGTTAATTCTCGGCATAATCTTCGGAAATACTTACACATTTTTCTCAACCTCGTTGTCATGATTCCATGGCTGCTGAGAATTCTTCTCTGCCCACTGGAAAATCGCTGGGAAATTGTGATGCGTTCAAGTTCTAAGGTATCCGTTTTTTCATACACACGATTTGGTGCTGCTATCTATTTTACAACCCCAGAAATAAATTTCGTGCTGAAATATTTTATTAGCAATCACATCGTTTAACGTACCCTCAAAGCTGATAAAAATTGGAGGTCTTAGAAGTTTAACACATTTAGGTTTCCAAGTGATTTATCATAGAGCCATACACACCCCTAAAAAAGTGTTGTGAACTGCCATCAAATTAATGCGACCACGTGATAAAATTTCTCCACTAAGGAAAATAAGGAAAATGGAATAACTCCACAAAAGTACGAAAGCCAAATAATTAGATCCAGATTTAAATGGAATAATTCATGCACCTTGTGTAATCATTTTAGAAGATTAGAAGTCGACGTAAATTGTGGAAAAACTGCGAAATCTTCCAAAATTGTTATGCCTACATAAAAGTCAATCCTACACATTTTAACTTTGTGCATTAAAAATGCTAGACAACCAGAGTCTATCTTTGCTTGTGTTATAACGTATTATTGAAAGTACCTACTGTGGTCAGTAGTCATTGTTCACTAGCTGATGAAAGATGACATTTTGAAACTGGAATAATTGAAGGAAATTATTCAATTTCAGGAGGTGAGGAGTCTTAAATATACAGATAGTGATAATACCCCATGGCCGACTTGCAAAAATCTTTAGCGCTTTATATTGGAGCATACAACTTAGCATCAGGAGAAATATCAAAGTTTAGATATCGGTCAATTCGTTAGTATTCAGGTCGCAGCGAAGTTTCGGAGTACCAAGAGAGTGCTGTAAACTGCAAACTTTTGCTGAGTGCAGCGTTGAAGCTCCTCTATGCCAGTTTTTCAATGTACAAGTCACTGCCAAAATGAATAAATCTCATCTAAACCGCGACTTAACGGTGCTTTGATGATAAGTCAGACTGGTATTACGCGTTAAAGAGAAAGAAAAACATTTTGCGTTTTGTTCGATGTCAGATTACTCTTTAAGTTTCATTTGGAGTGAATATGCAATCGTTACTTGAGTACGAGTTTAATTCGTCCTTCTCTGCAGTTTGTATTTATACACGCGATTTCCCATTTAAACCAATGGAGGTACATTTCGTTCTTTTTTATGACCAAAATTCCATACTGTTGTCGGTCCAAATCAGTTAGAAGTGAGAGGTTAAGTACTTAAACGATCTATGGCTATGAAAAACCTAGATGAGATATCCACATTATAATGTCTACACTTTAATAAATAAGCTACACTATCTAAAATTCAGTATTTACATTTCAAATTTTAATTTAGCTATTAGCTAAAATATTATTTCAAATTTTGAAAATTTTCCAATGGGTAAAAGCATTTAAACTACTTTCTAAGTATTTAAAACTTTCTGTACTTGGCATTTATGTTCTACGACGATGGGAACTACTAAATACTTTCAAAGTTATTCTTTTTTATACACATCTTTGAAAAATTTATGATTTCAGTGAAAAGAAACAATTGTTATCCATTTAACGACAGATGAATTCCAAGTGATTAGGTGATATTTAATTTAGGGATCTTGAATACTGAATTCCTGGACATGAATTTTGGCTATGCCGTGCCAGTACAGGTTCCGAAGGTCACAAGCGCAAAAAGTACGCTTTGAGAATTAAAAATAATTCATTTAAAGTATACTAAATGTGTAAATAAAATTTCATGTTGAACAGGCGTAATAAATCTTAATATTATTATTTGTTTCACGGATAAAGAAGCCTTCAATTTTGTCCGCTTCAGTAATCCAAACGATCACAGACACAAACGACGTACAAAAAAACCCATCCCCAGAAAGAAACCGGTTATCCGGGATCTGAACCCGAGACCTAAATGTTAGAAA
>KZ308706.1:6670-74158 GCA_000376725.2 Ladona fulva | reverse complement strand
ATATATGTTGCTCGTTAACAATAATTGGCCTAGTGCTGCATGTTGATATTTTATCAATAAAAAATAAATATTCCAACATTAATAGTATTTAACATGGGCTTAAATATGACAATTACTTTTCGTAAATACTTTCTGAAAATGGTCTAAAATATATTTAAATTTCGAATAAATAAATCTATGTATTCGACTATCCCAATGTTAATGCTACTTATCACACATTTATATTCTATAGGTATGAACATGTCTTTTACTTTACCTGAATATCTTTTAAGAATATTTACCTAAAATCTAATACTACACGTCAATGATTTTAGAAATTCAAATTCAAGTGCAAAATAAGTACCCCAAAGGTATCGCGAATTTCAGGGAAAATATAAAACGTAAAGTTACGGGAAAAATAGCGAAGATTTTATATTTTACAGCTTTAACGCGTGACCAGTGACATGTAATCAACTTTGCTTTTGCTCATCTCTATTATTGGCATTCTCATAGAATTATGGTCTAATTTTCCCGGAATTCATATTTAGAATGTTCCTGAACTTGTGAGTAGCTTTCAAAAATTTGTATGAAGAGTTTAACCGCATTAAGTATTAATTTTAAAACTGATATTCTTAATTTTCCAAAAGACCACTTAAAGAGCAAAATTCAATTCACTGTTTCCCACTATTTTAAAATGTAAAATGGAGTTTGAGAAAAAAAGTGTGCAAAATTTGGAAGATTTGTCTCTTATGAAAAATCATAATGGTAAAATTATCCAAATTTTTATTCGGAAACTAAAGGCTACTATCATTCTGTATTTTTTAATTTCAATTTATATGGGCTATTTTTCAATGTTATCTTAGGAGAAATGTGAGAGAGTAAAATTAACCAAGACTTTAATAATTTTATTTTCCTTCTAGGCAAGGATGTTTTAATGTGATAAGTGTTGACTGAATTTGGATATATATGTATCAATATTATTTAATTTGAACGCGGATTCTATATTCGGAAATAATAATGTATATCGTTATTGAATTTACTTTCTTATGGCACTTCTATCGACTTCACCCGGTTTCTTTCTAATTTAACTCTTCAGAAGATAAAACGCCTGTAAGCGATAAAAGTGAAATTTTTGCTATTTCTCATGGGAACGATCTGTCTGAATTCTGGGTTAAGCTGGAGACCATTAGATTCATAAAAAGTCTTATAACTGCGAATGTAAGGCATAGAATAATATTCTAAACGTGAGCTGGCAACATTTGGAACTCGAATTGTTGGTGAAGGTACGTAAATACACTGTATCATAAATTTTAAGATATAAGTAATTTATATGCACCAGAGTGAATTTATTAATAACATATAATGTATGATGAAATAAGTTACCTTTCCCCGTGCATTTTCTGATTATTTTTTATGAAGATTTATTTAACTGCTTTGATGTGTATGAAATATTGTATCTGTATCTTTTTGCGTGCTTTTCAGATTTGATTAAACCTGCCTTTTCCTTTAAACTGAAGTAACATTCAGCAGGTTTCGCATGTTTTTCTCGCCTCTCTTCTTTGATGTGTTTTCCTGTTGTGGTGTATTTTTTCTAAATGCAAACTTAGGTTTTTAAACCCACAAATTAGTTTTCTTGTGTCCACTTTTTTCTAGCTATCTCCTTTAAATTTCATATGCCGAAGGGTTAGACGTAAGAAGGGACTTGATAGTCTCATTCTCGCCCGAATAAAGTCCCATTATTATTACATATTATATCTAGGCGTTTCTATTTAAACATGTTCAGGAATAATGCTCTGAGTTACGCTACAGCTTAGGTTCAAAAATAAGTTACCCATTGCCGGAAGGGACCGGGTCCTTAGCGCCGGCCCTGGTAGTTGACAATCAAAGGGTAGAATTTGCAACATCGCATACGAAAAGGTCTTTCCCATTCCTCTGCGGCTCAACCCAAGGTCTCTTTTGCGCGGCTCACTTCTAGCTATCCGGGCTAATATATTCTGCACTGGGCCCAATATGATCTGCATAGCTACTTTTCCCTTTGTTTTATCAAGTTTACATTAAGCTTTTGCAGTCGATATTCTTCCTTTGTCTGGGATGCACTATCCATCGATCCAAAATAGAACCATCCGCTGGTGGCTTTTAAAGCTGTTTCGGAAGGCCTTCTACTCGAAATTTCTGAGGTTAACGTGGCTCCTCCTTCTTTGCTGCTCCTACGGGTCCTACGGCTTCTCTCATTTTACGTACTATCACGCCAACGTCCAATAATATAGAGGACTACCGTTGTGCGAGTTTTCTTTCCCTCCCGTTCCTGCAAAAAAAGCGAAAAATGTTATGTGAAAGTGAAAGAACGTCCGAGACGTTTTCTTAAGTGGAGGGACGTGATTTCGTTCTCGAATATATGCGAGTACCCGTATGTGTATCAGCGATGCGAAGAGATTCAACGGTGGTTGGAAAGTCGCATGGATATTTTTACATTTCTTGGCTGTTACATTTGCTGCTAGCGATACAATAATTAACCGTAGGAAGAAAAACGCCTTTGGCAGGATTTGAACCCACGACCTTGGCGAGGCCCAGTAAATTGTTTCGCTTCAAGGACGACGGCTGCACTGTTCATTGAACGGCAGCCGATCATTTTTCTTAAATGAGAACAACCAGGCATTTCATTGCTTCTTTGTTTTTTGGTGGATATGGAAAGTATACGCAATGCGAAATTTCTTCTTTGGATTTTGAACGGGGCATCTTGACCACCATATTGTTTGACTCGAAAACTTTTCAGACGCAAAATAAATCTCTATTCATGCCATGTAATCCTAGCTCTATAAATGAATATTTGATTGTGAAATTGTGGCGTAAGACATAAAATTTACTGTGAAAAACTTAACATGCGTAGGATTTTACGTTTTAATTAAAAGTTAGGTATTTCAGCTTCACACTAAGGTTGGACATTTCACCATATTTTTGCATAACAGCGCAGCAACCAATATGTGGTTTTTAATTTCCAAATTAGAGCGCCTCTATTACCTTTCCATGTTTGTAAATTCACAAAATTATATATTTCACATCGTTGTACATGCGCACATTCAGATGTTGAAATATCTTGGCATAAATTATGTATCCCATGACATTAGTTTAATAATTAGGATAAATATGTAGGTGCAGGTCATTAATGCTTATTAGATCTATACTCACGGCGTTTCAGTGTTTCACATCATTCATGAATCACCTTCACAGTTTGGCAATGTTTCCAAAATTTAATTGCGATAATAAGGCTGAAGATCAACACTCCGAATTAATACATTACTTGAAATTTTTAGAAGTGCATTGTCAAAAGATAGCCCAAGTATACTAAATTTTATGTTAACTTCATAGAACTCTTTCTTTGATATCACGTAGTTATTTGTAAACATTTCGATCTCATTAGATCGGTAATGATGGGGATTAAATTACTGGATTTAAAAGTTGCTAGTTTTCATTGAAAATCCCCGTTTTGGTCGTAAGTTTGTACAATTAATCTTAAAATAGGCGATATTTTTACTGATTTTCATAAAAATAGTAAAATATAAAGGGCCTATATTTTTATTTTATGTATGCTTGCTAATTCAGTAATTAGTAAAATACATATTAATTATTTTCATTTATTCAGAGGAAACGAATTAGTGGTACCTCAAAGAACAGAAAGCTACAATAAAATTAAAAAGTTAAATTTTTGCTAAAATACATTAAAACAGCATAAGCAAATGTTTACCCGAGAGTAACCTGTCGATTATATAGGTTATTGTAGCCGTTGGTTAAAGATTAGCTTCTCGGCGTGGACACAATTGCTTTCCGGTGTTCGTTTGCCGTGCAACAGTTCGTCGGACAATTATTTGGTTAGCAATTACTTGACAGAATATTGCTTGTCGGATAATTACTCGCCACATTTGCTCGCCGGAACAGTTGCTCGCCTGGTATACATTGGTTTTCCTCATGGGCATGTTATACACGGGTACATCCCCACTGATTCGTAATGATTGGGTTGAGTTGGGAATGGTTAGTTAGGAATTGGTGTTTCCATGCCAATTCTTTCAGATGATTGTGTTATTGCATTACCTTTTTTAATACAATACAGAACTCTCCACCCTTTCTAGATTCGCATCTGGAAAAAAATTAATTGTTTAAACTAATAATTAAAATTGGAATATTCGTTATAACTATTAAAAATACGAGCAATTAGTGGAAGAGGAAAATCTTGCATTTGAAAAAAGAAATAAGAAGGCTAAGACTGATTTGACATATCGAAATTTTTATTTTTATAATTTAATTGTGATTGCTTGCAATCTAGTAATTATTGATTGGCTGGTAAATAGTCTATCTTCTGCTAGAAGTTGTCAGGCGAAGAGTTTTTTGTTCATCCAAAAATAGTGAAAGCTCAATCTCTAACGCATGTACTAGCAAAAGTTAAATTTCCTTGAGGAGTAGCGCATAATAAGGGATATCGCAGTCCGCCCTAAACTTCAGGTTGACAAATTTTGGTTTTAGTCGTAACTCAAGGGAATACATTATGTATTATTATTTGGAACTGATGTTATCATTGTTGCTTACATGCATGCGTGGTACACAGGTGAACTGGATATGGATAATTTGGTTCCCGTAATCAAGTCCCGGTCACTAAAGAAATGTGACATACATGTATAGCAGACTTACATTCCCTCTATAAATCCCATAAGGAATCATGAATGCCCGATACAAGATACATATAGCTGACTCTACTGCGCACTAGCAGAACACAAAAATACTAGAAATATTTTCAGTCTGAGAGAAAGTACTGAAAATGAAGTCCAAACTTCTTTGCTCGCTCATTTGAAGAGCTTACTTTATAGAATCTAATTGGACTTCAAATTGATCGAAGTTTGATTTATATCACAAAGATTTACAATTATTGGCTCTGCTGGATGAGATGGTGTACTTAATTAAATTGAATTTAAAATTTTCAATCGTCGCAGTAATTCATAATCAACTCAAAAATTTAGTCAAGAATCCATTATGGTTATGAATTTCATCTAGGTAATAGCTTCTTTCATCGCAGTCTCATTTGTTCTCTGCATCAATGCCTCAATGCAATACAACGAATTCGATCATTTTGGGGATATAAAGTAGACGATTTTCCAAGAATCTTTAGGGTAATTTGCTCTTTTCGTTTTCAATCAATTATAAATCGATTAAGGCATTCTGGAAAAACATAACATTGGCGTCCTTTCGATATTCTGCAACTCATTTTCTTACCGTCTTCCGAACATCTCGTAATTAGGAGGATGTGAAGTATCGTTCATTTTGGAACTATTATATTCATCAAAGTGTCTGTTGTTTCAACTAATTTTATGAAAATGTAGAAACACCATTTGTCAATATTATTTTATTTGAAAACTGATTCTGTTTGTTGAAGGTGGAATCTCTTGGAAAATGTAAATTCGTTTTACCTTACGCATGGCAAACTATACGAAATTGTATTATTTGTATATACGAGTTGTACGAAAAATATTAAAGCAAAGCCGATTTGTACAGCCATAGTTATAACGGGGGTTATGTTATACTTTAAAAACCATGGGTGTATTTACTCTTCGAGTCTTTTATCGAAGAAAAAAAAATTCTTGATCTCCGTACGCTTTGATATAACTCTTTTTAATATATCTCTCCATAATCCACGGAATTCTACCTAAAATTCTCTTGGAAGCGATTTAAAACTTAACAGAAAACTGAAAAATAAAAACTTTTGGTATTTCCATGGATGGCAGCCAAGGAAGAATGTGAATGAATTACAGGCCTCCACGTTATTTCGTACAACCTTTTGCATAACTATCTATCGAACCTACATTTAGAACAATTGATGCAAGATTTTCAGCGAATATCCTCCCGCAAAACCTCTGAGATACAATGGATAGCCTACATGAATTCGCTCATTCTGGTAGAGTTTGGCTGCAACGTTATTCCTTTTATCTTAACATAACCATTAACTGAAACAAAACGGTCTATTATCTTGTGTACTGCCGTATTTCTTCATTCTTGCCATAGAAAAGTTCCACGTTTGTAATTATCAATAGATTTGCATTGAGGAGACGTAGCATTGGCAAAGACTTCGGATGAAATGTTCTTTGGTGAAAGGTAGTAGGATGTCGAGTCGTTCTTTGGACAGATAGCCTGCGGCTTTGAACGTGTTTTAGGCGAATCGCTTTGGGTGAAACTCTCTGGAACCGGTTAAAGTAGAAAAGCTGAGCCCAACTGCACATTCTCCGTTTAGCAGAACGAGACCACCTCCGAAGAAATGAGAGAAACCTTTTATTGTGCCATCCGAATTTCCGTTCTTTCGCTTATTATTGGTTCTTCTACTTGAAGACTTTCGCCGTTACCTGGTTTTTCTTATTATTTTGCATTATTACAAACTAGACATGTACGTTTTCCTCTAACTTTGATTGTTTCTGTTCCTCGCTCTCTTTAAAAGTTGCTGATTCTGTTGCTGATTATGTTTTTGTAAAGGAACTAACCTTTTTCTTTCGAATTAATTTTAGAATGCATGTACCTTTTGACTACGTCGCCATTTATTTACTTTATCTCTCTTGGTATCTCATCTCTCTATTTTGATATGTGCTATATTAAGACTTAGGGATTTAAAGAAACGTGCTCAAAAACTCGCCCTTAATTCCTTTATATAAGTCATGCATTCTTACGTATATACTAATCACGCAGTTGTCTTACGAGGTGAGCATGGTAATAGCCTATGTGATTCACACTGCTTCTCCACACCTTTTTCTCCTTGCTTTTTTGGCTGAAAATATATCCGCATATGATTTCATTCGTACGTACCCTTTTATTGCTTTCATGAATAATCTTTATTCCACCAAGAGCCTTGGACAACACGTTATCGTGGTTAATTGTAGGCCTTCCACTATCTATTTACATCAGTTCATGTTTCCATCATGAAGTTTACATTATTAACCTTTGACTAGTCGACTTAGGCCAAAGTGAACCCAGACCTTGTATTACGATCTATAAAACAAGATTCATTAAAAATGTTACGATCTTTTCTAGAGTATCTACGTTTTCAAGCCTTAAGTTGATAAAATGGTTATGTCGTTAATTTTGAGGAAAGCACTGATTATAACCAAAGCAAAGTGTGTTTATAATATTTGGTTTAAATATATTCATAGTTAAGATTTTGGATTTTATAATATGAATACATAAAGAAACTATAATCGCACGTAAATATATGTACAGCTTAACTTACATGCCATCAAAGAAAAACTCCTCAACTTTTGCTCTTTTCGGATGTTTTGTTAAAGCGATTAAAGAAATTTACCAGAAGAATGCCCTCCAGTTTTGTTTAGGGACGCAAAAACAACAATTTTCAAATAAAATTGAATAATTGTACAAGTTTCCTTCGTTTAATACTAGGGTATAACTATCGCAAAAAGAAACCCTTCATCGTGAATACCCAGTCGATTTAAGCATTTAAAAAATTGCTGTAAATGAAAGAAAACCATCAATCATACAAAAATAAATACCTAAGGAATAATCCTTCAATAAAACATGTTGGCGTCTCTTGAATTTCTTCCAGTCTTACACCGTCGAGCAAATATTTGCATAGACCCACGCATTCTTTCAAGCTTTGAGGGAGAGGGAACCGCATGAAAATTTGGTAACTACTGAAAATGATAATTATTCACTTAATCTCAGTTACAATTTCCTCAAATAGGTATTGACGATGGTTTCAATAATTTTGTTCCCTTAGCCGGCAACAAATAACTATAAGTTTCAAGATCCTTAAACCATGCCATTCCGCTCTTCAAGTTTTATTGTTTTTACTTCAAGTTGTCGCAACCTCACCTTCTTCTACTGCGTATCATCTATTGTAACTCTTTCGAGGAGCATTAAACTTCTGTCCAGGAGTGTAGTTTTGGCAGAGAAGTTATGAAGAAGGTACTCATCAAAGTTATCTTGATTGCGAATGAATGAGCAAATCGGCTAAAAACCCTACTGGAAAATAATGTTCACAATACAGAAGAGAATTAGAGATTGTTCAGGATCACCCTTTACTTTTATCCATATCATTAACCGTATCGTTTTATTTACTATTATTGCAATGATTTATATTTTCAGATTATTTTCAATTAACTCTTTCAACTGATACTGCCGTTAGAACCCGCTTTCTCGAGAAAAACATCTGGAAATCTTGGAGATAGTAGGTAATACTATATCTCTATTTAATAGCTCCATATCATCATCAGGGAGATCCTCTGAGTGTCCTTCATAAGAAAATTTCGGCTAAATGACCTTAATCTGCCAGAATATTCTATTGCGATCTTAAACTTTTCTGTTACACATACGAAGATGCTGGCAATCCTGCTTCTTCAAAGTTTATAACCCTAGTCGTGCCACAAATGCTTGGAAAATGTGCTGAGGATCCATATTAATCTAACCCGAGCCAAGATAACCCAATTTTTCGCTAAAACAACAACAAAATCAGATTTATTTAAGGATAGCGACTATATCCTAGTTCAATGTATGTGCGCTGTATTCGAGAAATAAATCAAATCGAATTCTAAAAACTGTGAGTTTTAGTGAGTTAGAAACTACTTAGTTGTGGATTGATTAATGTATTGATTGTATAATGTAATGTATTTTCTGTTTCCACCAATCCATTGGAATGGATCCCCATATCTAAAGTCTCACGACGCAATTAGAAAGTTTCAATAACCGTATTTGACATATTTTTCTAATTAGAGTGAGCAAGCAGTTTTTCTAATTTTACGTTAAATAGGATTAAAAAATGTAATAAACCAAGCTTTGCTGAGTCAAAATTTAGTCCGTCTATTCGATACCCTGTAAGAAGTGAAATCATTGGTCAAATTATATATTATGCACTTAAATGCATCACTCCACCGAGGTGTTTAAGGTGTTTAGATGAGACTATAGAGCTTCTACTCCGGCCGAGATAAATCATGTTGTGTGGATATGTATTTGTATACGGAAAGCAGCGTAGCACATTTGATATCCCACAGAGTTAAGAAATCGAAGTACCAGGAGAGAGATTCAGAGTGAATCATCCTAATGATTAATGGTGACGCTTCAACGTTGATACCTGGGCAATGAGCATTTAATTAACCAAATATCAATCAGAGAAGTAGTTTAGAACAACGGTATTGGGAGATCCATGTTTGAGTAACAACTTCGGATTTTTTTTCTACATTTATTTTTCTAAATTCTAGCATATAACCATGCGTTTCTCAGAGATCTTTTCACTTCGCGGTTCCGGCATTTGGGAAGTCAGTGATGATGGTGAGATGGCATCGTAGATGTACCACGTGTGTACAGGAGTGGTGCCATTTTAGATGGATACTCCGGATCGCACTGTATTTCATTATAGTTTCAGAAATTATGGGAGGGATCAAACTGCCGTGGTAGCTTAATGGTTAGATCAACCGACCATCTATTGGGAGAGTCGAGGCTATGGAAGACATTTTCTCCATTTTTTTCTCAAATTCAAGCATGTGAGCCATACGTATCTCATCGCTTTGTTACCTATCATAGAAGTAGGGGGGGAAATCACAAATAATGTAGAGGTTTTGCCCCAAAAAAATAACGTTGAAATGTTGAGAGTAATATTCGTAGTTTCGTTTTCTGTGACACGAAAAGAATCAATTTACTACTAATGGATACCATTTAAATAGTAAAATAGCGAATTCTTAGGAATCGGGTGCCATTGTTTCGAAATAGGATGGTTAATGATTTAGCGAATTGCAAATGGCGATTGCACTAGACTATTCGTGGTAATAAATAAGTTTCTAATTAAATATATATATTTGGGTGTGATAAACTCCTGAGAAAATGAAATGTTTTCCGAGGCACTGAATATTTTATTGGGTTTCCAGCAATACATATCTTTTTAATCAGGCGTTGAAATCTCTTTAAGATTGTACCCGTTTCTGATTCCACCCGTTTGCTCATAGATGACGTAAAAACAAAAATTATCAATTACTATGAAAGTGACAGCTTTAGTCATTCTTTTGCCAGGTTGTGGAGAAGTTTTAACTTATTTGCATATTTTGTGCTGCCGTTAGGACGTGTGAGGAAGAATCGAAAAATCGAAGCTGTCCCCGCGTCTGAACAGCATGCAGTGATTCGCTTTCTTAATACACAAAATGTAAATACTTTCTTAATACACAAAATTTCTCCCGATGACAATTATCGTCAGATTTCATCTATATACACTAAGATCTCGCTGCCTCATTCCGTATAAGGAAAATATACAATCGGTGTGCATTTTCCTCTACCTATAAATAGATTACTTTTTCGTGGCTATTTTTTATGGTAGTAGTGCTGCCAGGATACGAATGAGTCTACATTTGGCCTACATCCGACGTCGAAATGAAAACGACTTATGATATAAAAGCATATATGTGTGCATACCTATCTATATGTGTGTGCACTATTAATTATTATATGCTTGATATAAAATTAAATTTTTATACCCGCAACACAAATATCTAGCAGCTAGAAGAGAAAATAGAGTGCTGCCAACGATCACGTTTGAGGGGTTCATAGAAAATGAATTTCAGGGGGTACTTCCTTTCAGAGGGACCTATGAAAGAATACCATTGATAGTTACAAGATTACATTCATACCTTCAATAAGCGATTCTGAACTGTTTTTGCTATTACAATCGCAAAGTATTGAAGATATCAAAAATTGATCATGACAACTCTTGAAATAACTTAAAGCGGATTTTCCAATGAGTATTCATCCTGAGAGTTTTAACCACAATAATGGGAAAATAAAGGAAAAATCACTACGAAGGGAACCAGATTATTTCAATGAATTCACATTTTAAGAATCACTCATCAGAGTCTCTACAAATTTCTGTTAGAGATCGCATTTTAGAGATTGCTTATGAAATGGAGAGGATTTTTTTTATTTAGCCTACAAATCCTTAACATAGGGAGAAACGGTCTGTATTTAACTCAAGAATTACGGAACGATCTGACACCGTCCATCCATGAAGGGTCATTCTCGTCTTAGTTTTGATGCTAAAATCGTCATCATTTGGTAAACGTTTCCCCATTGACCAAATTCTCAGAGGTTTACGAGATACTATTTCGTGGAATAACTTTATATCGAATCCTTAGCTCATTCTTTTCAAATTGACACGCGAATAAGGGTTTGAATTGGAAGTTATAATTGGTCGACCACCCACCAAATACTTGGAGCTCTATACCCTGAAAAAAGCATAATCATATCTTAAAAGTTACAGCCGTGACAGTTTTGCAAGTTGTAAATAACAACAATGATAATAAAATCGCTTTTAATGGAAACAGGAATATTCCAATTACTTCAATTTTGATAAATATTATTATTGACGTACACCCAAAATAATCTCGATCCAGAACAACGCGATCAGCTGGGACTGGAACCGGGAACCTAAGGTTTGAAGCGTCAGCATGTTCACCACTCTGCCACCGCAGAGTACAGAGTTTCTACTTACATCTATGCTCATTCGACTTTAGCGGAGATCGGTGTACCGCAACTAACTGCTCATAATAGTAATCTATTCTAGTTGAAGTTTACCTAGCTCTTCGATACGTTTCCAGATGCTTGGGTGATCCATCCTGAATTCAGTTTGGAGACGTTTATGGGATCTCTAAGCTTAGTCGTTCATCCGAATCTCTGAATCCCGTCCCTTATTGCAACCGGTAACATAGATTTCAAAACCGTAGACCAATTCGTTTCGTAGACCACTTCGCAGTTAGTTTACACAATCAATCTTCGAACCATTCAATTGTTGGCGGCAAATCCTCTGGATGTTTTTTGGTATCCTTTCCTTACAATTCGTTTAAGGGAATGAACCACATATCTCTAATATTTTTTGCCTGCTGGGTGAATTGTACATTGATGTTATACTGATGAATCAGCCTAATTGAACGCTGACTTTTCTTCATACTGCTGGCCATTTAAAACAAACTGTAATGTATCCTATCAAACAAGGATATTTGTTCATATCGTTGTTAGTATAAAAGACACAGCACTAAATCCATGCGTGTGGAAAGTGTTCTTGCTGCTCATAAAGGCAGTTGTTTTAAATTAGGGTGATATTGATGCTGAATTAAGGTTTCGTTAAAGACCCCCTATCATTCCAAGTAACTTGTAAATTGCACGATTTTCGCGGAAACGTAAACCATAGAATGTATCTCTACTCTCTTCGAAGATTGAGTACATTTGAGAAGATAAAAATTGAGCCGTTTTAAGCATTTCATCTGCAAATGAAGCTCTTGATCATTAAAATTATCCCAGATTTCTTTTCCTTCCGAAACAGAATTTTGCTAGCTTCATAACTACTACCAGTGAGCAGACAGTTTTCTAATAGCGTAGTAAATAATAAATCATACACTTTAAATTATCTGAACTATTTACTGAACTGAAAACAAATTTATTGGGTTTGCTGGCGTATAATTCGTTTTTATTTCTTTTTCCTCTAACGCAATTCCTAAGCGCAACATGCGTTGGAAGAGATTCTTGGCACGCTTCCGATGAATTCGGAACTCGTTTATAAGTTGTGAACTCACTTAATCTTTCCTGCTTTACGGCTCATTAGTTATCACTTCATTTTTTCCAATCTTTCAAGCTTGGACTTCGTCCGAGTGAGTTTTAATATTTTTTTAAATTTTGATATATATACGTTTGATGCTACAGAGTGGGGCTGTGCAAGATATGTTACTCACAAAAAATCTAAAAATGACACATAATTAACAAATTGAAAACAAGAAGTGAAAATAATAAATTAAAGTGCAAAAACCGATCAAAATTATCAGTAACGTAACAATTTGAACTCTCCGTGAGTGTAAAATAAGTATCAGTTTTTAATTCACAAGGAAAAGAATTTCAGTATTTGGGCGCAAAAGTTAGGAAAGATTTCAAAGAATATTAGTTTTTGGTATGGGGTAACGCAAGCAGTATGAGCAGGCCGTGGTAATTCACTTGATATTTCAACTGTAGAGAAGAATAAGTCAGTAATATATTTAGAGATTTATGCTGAAGAATGATACGTGCCGCGGTGGTGCAGTTAGGTGCAGGTCCATGTTAGCGTGCTAGCGTTCCAACCCGGGCTCGAATCCCGGCTAATCAGATTTTCTAGTTAGGGGATGGTTGTCTGTGTGTGTGTTTCATTTTTTCTCTAAGGTTTGGCGAAAGGAAGGCATCCAGCCGTAAAATTCAGCGCCAAAAGTAAATTAATCATCGTCATCAACACCAATCATCAAAAATCATCAACCGACCCATGAGTGGTGGGATTAAGGAAAAGAAATAAAGAATTTTTCAGAATAGTAATTAAAATTATGCTAGTACACATTTCCCTCTTACAATTGTCTTGAGGAAGAAGATTCGTTAAATGAAGAAAGTAAAAATAGCAATAATACTATAAAATACCAACTAATAATTAAAGAATCTTTTTCCTTAAACATGTCACCCGATTCAGAGTTCTTAATTACGTTGGAGAACACTTCTGTCATACAATGGTTTACTGGTGCTAACAGAAACCCTACACGCTCTCACGAAACAACTCCATAAACTGTATACGGTATACGTGACGTTAAAAAATCCAGCGGGCCATTCGCCGGATGATAGGAAAGTAGATCAGCTCCGTTGATTTGGGGTTTCTATTTCTTTTTCACGCATTGTGACTTAGTTATTCGAGATGCTGGGAGCCCAAGCCTGTAGAAACCACTCCCGTAATAACTCTTCCTGTCTTCACATGATTCGGAGCTCTTCCGCCATCTATAGCGCGTTCCAGTTTTTCTAGTCACTAACGACGGCTTACGATGGAATCGAATCCCATGGATTATTCCCGCTTTCAGCGAAAATATCCTTATGCTAGGTCACCTTTATTTGAAATTCTACGGTCGAACGAATCAATCACAGTTTAAATTCGAAGATTTCGACGGCGCTTTTCACCTGTTTGACTGACCAGAAGGACTAGAACGCTAGAAGGCTTGCACATCATTTACTGTCTTAAGGATCGATGTTCTGTTAACCAAAATTGTCTTCAAGGACGTCACTGACCTAATCGCCCTTAAATTTCAAAATGGATTTCCATTTACCTCATTCATTACTAATCTTACTCTCTCCATAGTGGATGCCTTCCATTTCGAAGCCGTTATAAATTTGTGGGATAAAGAATGGAAACTAATTACAGCACTAAGAATCGAAAACACTTGTATGATACAACATTAATGCGCAATGAATTGCGTACATTACTGATTAAACATGAAAAGAGTAGAGATGGGCGTGTAATCCTAATATAAATGGCTGAGACCAACAAAAAGTTTGTAGTTTATCATCCGAGAATACTAGTCGGTTATAGAATCCTATTTTTACGTGCTTTACGGAAATAGGACAAAAAGAAAATAATTTTGAGTACTAAAGCACCATTTGACAGACTGATTATAAAGGAGAAGGTAAAAGATCCCTATTATAGATATACTATGTTTCTTAATAAAAATAAAAGAGACTGCTTGGAACCACAAAATTTCAACTTAATCAGCGGGAATAAGTTAATTTTACTGTAATTAGTAGCTTTAAAATATTCTGAGCTATTCATGGTAATGCCATTTCTTTATTTTCTTCATGAACACTGTGAGGGTATAACGTTCTAATTCCTAACCATGCAAATTTTTCCCTAGCACGTTTCCTAAAACTGTCTTATTTATATATTTTTTAGCGTCGATCGATGTTGTTGGGTCAGCGCTGCACATTAATGACCTCCTCATACAGTGTACTGTTGTAACTTTTGTTACAATTTCATGTCATTGATTAAATTTTAAATTAGGGAGTTTTGATACTTTGCTGTAAAATCAATAATGCATATCATTTTAATTATCTGATTAGTATTTTAAATTTTGTCACAAAAAACGATAACTTTCTTAGGTTTCCATTTCAATGCGACAGCTTTTTTATTTTTATTTTTCCGGAGTTGTCATTATCTTGTTACACACACTTCTTTTTAGTCCGGATTGTACATCACATACTTTCCCATTCCATCTTTCCTATAACAAAATAACATTTCATAGGCACATTGCGTCTTAAGAAAGCCATTTTAGTTTGATTTTTCCTGAATTTTAATTGTTCCCCTACATCGGGAGTACTAAAGTTATCACTGCTATGGGCCATTTGCTACGAGCATAAACTCACACGACCCGACTTAATGCAGTTTTGAGGTTGCTATTCCTGTTTCTCAATATTTAGTTTTTTAATATTTATTGAAAGAAATATAAAATTTAAAGAAAAGTTTAAGCATGGAACCGGTTTATTATGTTGCTTGATCAAAAATCCATTCCGAATGGAGTTAAGTAAATGGGATGGTAATCAATGTTGGTAAGTGTAAAGACATTAATTTTTCATTTTACTGAACGATGAGGCAATTCACGCCGTATCCAACTGCAAATTTATAGGTATTAAACTTTCCGAAAACCTGAAATGGGGGAGTCGCATCGAATATATTATTTCGAAGGCGTGTTGAAATATCCATTTCGTAATGACAAACTTAATACGTAGTGGGAAGTGTCAAAGAAAAAGCGTACAATACCTTGATTAGGCCGATTGTAGAATATGCAGCAAATGTTTGGGACCGACACTACACGGGTATTAGCAAGAAACTCGAACTACATGCAAGGTCTCATTCGCCTAATTATATCGGACACGGTGACCACGGATTAAAAATAAAGAAACGCGAGCAGAAAACCGATGTTGCAAAATATTCATTTATCAATAGAGGTATAAGAGAATGGAATGACTTACCTGGAGAACTTCTCATTCCAGTGCCGAAAAATGTTAAAATTTTCAAAAAGAAGTTTTCTGTTATATTGCCTAAGGTGATATAGTCTATTATGATATTGTATGTATAATATGATATTCTACAATGTGATATGGTATGCTGTAGGTATATNCGCCCCCAGTGGCTTCCGAAACCTATTATCCTTCAGTGCTGTTTCCAAACTTCGCGTGACTGAAATAAGCTCGCGCGTGTGAGAGTCCACCTCTGAATTAATGATGCTTGCGAATTTCAAAAGTTCTGTGCCATAGCTGATAATTCTGTTTGTAAGCTGTTTCAGTGGATATAAATAAATAAATAATAAATAAAGAAAGAAACTATAATTAAGATAATCAAAAATATGTAGCGAAGGGGTTGTCCTTAAATGATGTCAAGGTACGATTTATGGGACATCGGACCACCCCTCTTCTGTCACAAAGTTCCCCATGGAGTGCCATACCATATGTGACCAAGTGTCACAGACCCCAGACCCCCGACCTAGAGTGTCACATCATTTAAGGACGGCCCTAGTAAATAATCCATAGTAAACATACAGAGGTAATCAGAGATGTATATATAACAAATATTTTAGTGTCTAAGATACTTACAACAACATTTTAAATATCACCGTAGAGGTGGAGGTGACTTCATCCAAGTTCCACAGAAACTTTTCTACACTAAAACTATCGATTATATTTTAAATGTTATTGTTTTTTAATATTTTCTCTTAGCAAACTTGCCTTCGTTTACCTATAGCCAGCTTCCATTTGGAGCTAATATTTGTAAACGTAGTTTATGGCAGAGAGATTTTCATCGGTGCTGTGATGCGGTGCATCGGTGTCACATCACCTGTGTGCTGTTTCCTTAAGTTTCATTCCCGAAAATAATCGTTTGCATAAGTATGTGTGTAACTCTAAAGTGGCATACAAATTCTGCGGCAAACTTTTCAATCTCGGGGCATTTTTCCTTATACAAGAATGAATTAAAATAGAGGAATCAAGCTGAAAAAGTAAATTTTATGTTTTGTTCTGAAAATGACACTCGACGTTGTGGAACACACGAGGAGAGTCGGAGTTCCTCGTCCAATTCACGGGCCCCCAATTCGGCACCTCTGATCTACAATTTCATTGATACCCAGTGAGCCACCTAGCGGGTGACAGGGGGTGAAAACATTAAACATTACTTCCCATACTTTTTTACATTAGACCCTATTAAAGATACAGAAATGCTTTTCATTTCTGGTGAACCAAATGGATCCTTTTATTGAACGAAAGTAATACTCAATCTTTTTTCGTCACAAATTTCTGCAAATGTAAACAAAAGTTTCTAAATCGGTTTCATGTACGTCGTTCTCCAAACAGTTTTAATCCACTTTATTTACTCGTTTAATTCTCTCAAGACTTTTGGATTGGAACAGAATTTAATCCAACATTATTTATTGTCCTTAATTATATGGTATGCTGGAATATCACTAAATCTGAAACATAGTTTAAAGGATGAGGAACACAAAATAAAAGGCTGCTTGATTTCATTTAGCAATAAATTTAATGATGTTGAGAATGACCATGGTACAACAGTTTGTACAGTAGTATCTTCGCATAGGTGTATATACATTGGTTTGTGATAAATGTTAAAAAATCATTTAATCTTGTCTACATAGTTAGGCGAAAATGGCATTATGACAAGAATCACGATTTGAAGTCTTTTATAAAAATCGAAGGAGGGACTTAATCATTCCCTAAAGTAGTAATTTTAATTTACAATTTACACACGCAAGGATGTCGTGATAAAATTAGCGTCCACAGTTCCGATTTTTAAGGAGTTGGACTACAAGTTACGGTTATTCGAAACCAATGGCGATTATTTCATTCATAGTCAATATTTACAAGAAGAATATAATGTCTTCAACGAAACACAAAAATCTCAAATCAAAATCCCTTGCACCTTACACACATTCCGAGCAGCGAGAATCTATTTCCTTCCTCATCACTTCCATCAAAGCTGAGCAGACATCCCACTTAATGCTTTCACGTCTTTCGACATTTATTTATTCATATGTGCAATATTTACACTCGTTACTATCTTAATTAACATCGGTTTTTGAAAGGAATCGCGACTGAGCCGGAAAATAATTCGATAAATTATCCTTTACCCTCAAGAAAAGCTTGTTTCGAAATAGGCGTCGCTGTATTTTAATAGACGCGACGTTTGTCTACGAAATTTCACCATGAGGGAGGAAGAATTAGGAAAATTTAGTCGACGGGGTGTTTCTAGAGATGCAATCAGTTGTAACGTCTGCTCAATATTTCAAAAGGCGCTGAGGAAGACTAGCTATTCTCGCCGCAAAATATCGTATATCAGAGACGAAAATAAAGATTTTCAATATTATAATCCCCAACATATATCTATTAAGATTTATAACGTCAATTCTCCCTTATTCTCTGAACTTCATCCATATGCTCTACACTGAAAACCATCATGTTTTAATCGTTCTACATAGATCGATCTTTCTTTACGTAGATCAAAGCTTCTCTGTAAAATATCAATACATTTTCCAATCTTTTTTCTTTGGATATGTGGGTCGATTGGAAATATCGTTGTTGAAAACTCTGTTCAGAAGCTCATCTGGAAAATAAAAAAATAAACAAACCGTGATTGGTAACTTTGTATATCATCCACACGGTATTATAAAGAATCATCGAACATATTTGACTAGATTCGTTTGCACTCGGTGGCAATCTTAATTTCCCTCGCAATAATTACGAAACGTCCGTTACAGTCGGCTTGGCCTCTTGCTGCGGACCTTCTATTATTATTCCCTAGATATTCATACACTCGGCAACCTCATGAAATACTTTTTTTTTAAACATTTTCTCTCATCATATACTCCTTCTCTACTTCTGACCATTCCTACCGTCTTCGCAGAGACTTGGCCAAAGCAAGCGCCTCTGGTTCTTGTTGACCTTGAAGCGAAAGGAATAGACACATGGCATGATGTCGATAACACCTGGAATGTACTTCCACTCTCTACATCTATCTTTCCATTCGTTTCTGCTCCACATCTCCCCATTTGCATTTCGACAATCATTGCCAAAGGTGTCAATTAGCTTTTAATGACGAGGAATCTCGCCCCGGAAAAAAATCCTGAATTAAGGGATTGGAAGTGCGCATTAGGTTACCTGCATGATGGGAACGTACAATCCTGACAAAAATTGCACATAGATCATAAGAGATTCAGGCTCTCGGCTGATACATTGGTTCCATATGGTGAGCGTTCAAGACCACGTCGACAATAGTGGACAATAATGCCTTTCTCACTCAGGAGTTCAGTAGGAATCGACTGCGATTAGTTAAAGAAATATTTTCCCATCGATTCCGTAAAATTTCAAGAATTTTTAAAATACACTTCACATTAGTTTACTCCAATAAACTTACATTACATACCAATATTTTTGAAGAGGCCAAATGTCAACTAACTTCTGTGAAAATTCATCTACTGACTTTATTTAAAAATCATTTTGAATTGTATCCAAATCCACAGACAGTCCATTTTGTGCAGTTATTGACTGTGGTAAATTGAGCTTCATGAAAAATCATAGCAAATAATGCATCATAATATTTAGAGTTTCCTAGAGCTAAGGTATAATAGAAGCCAATCTGAAGTTATGATTGATGAGTACTCAGCCCCTTCACGTTGTGTGTGTTTGTATACATATATACACACACACAACAATAATTTTAGTAAGAAGATCTAATCATCGAATAAACGATAATTAATGCAAAGATTTGATATGCATTTTAAAACTATTCTCAACAAATAGATTACGATCTACTGCTAGCGTGTGTTATTCATGCGTTTACTTGAAGAGGGAAAAATCATCTATGATTTCTACACTCGAAGAAATGTATGCTGTTAATAACTTGCTAACAATGGTAACATCTCCTTTATATATTCGTTGTGATAAGTGTCCATAGTTATCACAGGTGCCATAAAAATCGCACCAACATTATGGCCTTCAGAGAATAAAGTACTGTTTATCATACAACATGTAGACACACACCATTTTCATGAATAATTTTCACAAGACTTCATAATAGAAATCTGTGAGAATATTTTCCCAAATGCTGAACTGTACACAGAGCACTGAAAATGACGAAAACTCGTCTATCACTTAATTAGAGAAAAATCTGGTAACTGCTTTTTATCATAAGTTCACGTCCCCATCTTGCTTGGTCACTCGAATATCAAATCACAAGTAGCGAGGTGGCCATTTTGAGACGAGTGTCCAGAATTGCGGTCGGTTCATGCCGAACATATTGCTTTGATGGATTCCTCACCAAGAGAGCTTTTTTTCCTCACGAGATCTGCCTGGCCTCTCATACACTTACGTGCCTCTTCATGTGTAGAGAAAGATGGTCCGATCTGGAGAAAGCCCTTTCGCAGAGTCTACACTGAAAGGGCCTATCTCCAGTATGCTTGCGGTAGTGACGAGTTAGTTCGTCAGAACGCGCAAACTTCCACCCGCACCCTTTCCAACTACACTGGTAGGGTTTCTCGCCCGTGTGAGTACGCAGATGAGCCTTCAGGTGCGACGATTTGGTGTACGTCTTGCCGCACCCTGGATGCGAGCACGTGTGCGTTGTGAGCTTCTTTCTGCCGCAGCTTCTGCGCCCCCGTTTGGGTTTGTGCCCTTCACTCGTCGCAGGCGTAGACTGGTCGACGAGCGCAGGATGAGTGGCGAGGATCAGGGGAGGAACGCCGCTTGGCCGTTGTACTCCTGCTGTTGTGGGGCTGGTCGCCCCTGCAGAAGCGGATGGTGAGGATAGGAGGTCGGCAAGGTTGGGTGAGGATGGGGGAGTCATGACTTTGAGTTGAGGGAGATTTGATATTCTCATGGGATGGTGACCCAGTTGGAGGGTGGTGAGGCTTGGGGGTGCACCGCCTCTGATCTTGGGGTATTCGTTGTTCTCGGGACTAGCTGGGGGTGACATGTCTGCGTGGGTGTAAGGCAGCTGGGCCGAGACAATGGTCATCATCCCGTCGTATCTGCTGCTCTGCAGTTGCTCCACTGATGGTTTATAATCTTGTTGCCCTTCGTTCTTCACGTCCGTCTCTCCAGTCGAAGCACCATGATTTCTGAACGGTGACCTAAGGCAGCTTTCCCGTTTGGTGTCTTCTTCGGAGATCTGCCCGTAAGAATTCTCGAACGGGCTTCCCTGGGACATCACGGGCTCCATGGTACGACACTCACTCTTGACTTGCTCCTCATTCTGCAGAACGTGCCGATGCGCCGCGTTGTCTCCTTTGTTGGCCGCGTTTTCGGGGACGGAATAAAAGCTGTGCTGCTCCGCTACGTGATTCAGCAACATATCCAAGTCGACAAATTCGTCTTGGTAAGGCTCCTGAAAGACGACGGTGTTGCCCATTTGGGGTGATGTTGGGTGAACTACCCCGCTATCTTCTCCACCAAATTGGTTGGGTAGAGGGGGTGCCTCATCTTCTTGGCTGGCCGCGGCAGCAGCCGGGATGTCCGTGATATTTGGCCTCGGAGGGCTAACGTTGACGGTCGTCGCTTCTCCTTTACTTGTCCCCTCGTCGTATTCCGGCACGTCGTTTTTGGTAGCTATGGTTCCTGAAGCGCAGATAGTGACTGGTGATGCTTGCGGAGGAAGTGGTTGACCAAGGAGGATGCTCTCGATATCTTGCCACATCTGCAAGGACAGAAAAATATAATGTCGTTTACCCTTCCATGATCTTAGGAAAATTGGCAGAGATTCAATTAATTGGTGTACAGACCACCAAAGAAACGTTAATGATTTTGAGAGTGATATTTATTGGTAAGGATGCGTATTTCAATAAATATACCGATTTGGCTGGATTATATTTTTATACCTAAGTCACGCCAATGTGTACTCATAATAGCTATTACATTGATTAAGGTTGGGTGAAACTCCTAAGGAATAATATTTTATTCGTCTAGTAAATATTTAAATTTAGATACTTATTAGTTATCACAGTAATCACGTCACAATATGACTACTGTCCGGCGGCAACGTCTTCTATACAAAAATTACATCTTCACATACCCAGTGTATTAATAGCGATCCCCAACTCCCGACATGTCCAACAAAGCCGCACACAATACGAGACCCTTACACCAACAATAATTATTAAACACCAATTAATAAAGTACTTCCTGAATTAAATCAGCTATTCTGAATAATGGTGATGAAACAGTACAACTTAAATCACTTTGACAACCGAAAGACCGCAGTTCTTATCGTTGAATCACCTCGAGCTTGTGAAGGAAAATAAATAAAATTCACTTTTAATAGTTCAAGTAAACTTTTCTATGCACAAAACAGAGAGATTTCCGTATGAGCGTGCAATTATACACTTCATTTCAGAAAAAAATATCCCCATGATCTATTTAGGCATTCGATAAATCCTCAACTTCGACCAAAAATTTCTTTTCTATTAAAATACCAAATCTCTGTAATCGCTCTACTAACTACGTGACCTAAATTTTCCTATATGTGTCCGTAAGGCGTATTCTTTCACTTCCAGCTCGTTTTTATGCTCTGCGATTCCGACGGTATAATCATTCTCAAAATTTACGTAACAAGCGCTTCCATTCAAAAGAATCTTCGGCTTTCATTTCAGTTACAGGCGATTCAAACTCCATTCTCATAAATCCTCTACCTGTAAGTAATTCCACTAAGAAGTATCCTTAATAAGAAGCTGTGCATGAAATGCAAATGGGAAGCTTTCGTCCCCGAGAAGATTTTTGCCGATGGCAAACTGACCGAAGCTTTGGCATCAAGGTTGATCGAGGAGAAGCATTAATTTTTGTGTAGCTTGCCAAGTTCCACTTAACGTTACCAGAATATTAAAATGCTTTATATCCTTCTTTTTTCCCTCAAAACAGGTTTTGCAGTAGTAGTAACTACAGAGGTATACCAATTAAAGTTTTTTAGTTCGGCCAATCTACAAAACGTGGTTCACTTAAGAGGGAAATGGAGCCAGACCCTGTTGCCATGCTATTTTCCCATGTGCAGCCACACCTCGAATCACAATATGTCCGCTTAGCTGAGTCGATATTGACCTAAGGATTTAATGGAAGAAACGGGCTCTATGCACAAGCATCAAAACAATTTGTTATCAAACGATTGTTTAAGTTGACAAGGAAGCGCGAGTTCAATTCCGCCAAACTAGGGTAGGAAGTTTAATAAAACTAATAGGTTAACATAGAAATTGTGAAATAAATTTCCAATACCTTTGTGAAACACGTATGAAATTCTCTCTTTCTCCTAATTTTACCCATCGCACGGAATATGACTTATATTATTACTGCTCTGTAATTTTTATTATTTTTACTATTACGACTGTCCTTGGAAGATTGGCGCCTTCGTTTAAAACTGAAGAATATGGAAATAAAGTGCATTATCCCCATGAAAAGTTAATATTAATAATACCTTCACTGAAGTTGGCAGATTGCGAGCATCATTAAATCGATCTCAACTTAAGACGAAATAAAAGGGTTTGAGGTGAAGAACTTCTCGATTCTGCAGCATTTCTTTTTAATTTGAAAGATGGCTACTTAGGGAGAAATTTAATGATTGGCGCATGGATACAATATCTCATTATTAGGCCTTAGTGCAGAATTATTAATACCAATTGGACCATGTTGGTCACCTCTTTCAAGTTTTGATCTGATTCATATTAATACCTGTACTTCAGAATTCTCATTGTGCATATTTTGATTTACGCTGAAAATTGAGGGAGCCTCTTAGTTAGAAAAAGACTTATATATCGAGGAACTAAGAAAGTTACTTATAATCATAGAAAGAAATCGGCGGATTATCCCATCAATATAAACAAGAAACTAAGAAAGTTACGTATAACCTCAGTTAGAAACCGTGTACATTCCGTCACAAATAGTTCCCCTTTTTCTCTTTCTTGCACTACTCTATCCTTTCATTTTATTAAAATTAAATGGGTTAAATGTAGGTGGTGACTTGATAGTCTCAATCTCACCCGCAATAAAGACGTGACTAATCTAATCAATATTTTACCGAATTATGAAATAATTATTGTGAGTTCTTTTCATATGAAATTCACCCAATCATTAAGGAATGCATGTAGGTTACACAATAACTTTATTATTTTAACTATAGTCATCCGTGCAAACAGATTATACTCATTCTTGGGTCTGTTTCAAGGAATCTGGATTCTTGTACTAAAGGGTTAATTGCCATACCTTAGCATTTGAGAGATCGTTCGGGAAGGAACCTTATCAAGAAACTTCTGATCAATTTGATTACTTACAGCCAAAAGAAAACAAAGCAACATATTTCAACGTTTAGCTTAAAATACTTTATCTCAAGCCTTCATCCCCGCTGTGTGTGAACCACCTCTTTCTCTGAAATCGATTACTTGGTATCGATAAAGAGTTGCTTGATCCGCTGTTCGCTTTCTTGGAATTGCGAAATAGAAGTAAAATCGACTTCAATTCCGCCGTCAGTATGAAGCCGGATTCTCACTCACATTCCAAAGCGTAAGTAACTAGCTAATTTACGAATTTCCTCATTTTTATAACTTTTCCTTCGATTTTACTTCCTGTCCTACGAAAAGTTTCCAACAGCTCGTATTAATTCCGAATTACCGTGGGTACCGTTTCCGTTTAGAGCCTTAAATTATCTTCCGTTCAATATGAAGACATTTAATAAAATTAAGAAACGCTAATTAACCCATTTTGGTGTACTTTTCGTTACCTCTTCCTCTGCAAGAGCATCTGTACTTTCCCGTTGGAGTTGGACGGCTAACGTCTGTAGGTTCTTACGTGTACTTACACAGATTTCAGCCCAGTGTCTATTTATTTCGTACTGACAGGTCCCAAACCCACTTAAACTATGCACTGCCGAAATCGTATTTACACAATCATATTTCTCAGCTTTTTAATCCAAAATAAAAAATTTACAGACTAAATTTACAGATTTATTCTCTTTAAGATGTGCAAGGATTGACATATTTCTCACGATCGAGTCATTTTACGGAGGCATAGGTAAGTGGACTATCGTTTACATTACGCTATTAATCCAAGATGGTTCAATGTTTCTCTTGGATGGTTTAAAACCGCATCATTCCTTTTTACGCGAGAAATGTCGGGTTTTACTTCCTTCGCAAGGACTGTTGTCCGCGGTTTTAAGAATATATTCATGAAATTCTCTCTAGAGAAAAGTATAGTCCAGCATCTCCTGTATACAATTAACATTATCATACACATCTGTTTTTCTCTAAACCGATTTCGTTCCATGGGTTACGAAAGTACAGACAATATAAGTCGCACGGATATTTTCTATGAAAAGACTTGAAATATAAAGGAGGTTGTCATTTCTGCTTCGTGGTGGCGAAGAAACACTATTCGAAGGGTTACTCAAGCAGGCAAAAAGGGAGAAAATTCTCTCTCTACGAAATACATTGGATCAAAAAAAATCGAATTTGGATCTTTTGAATCTTACATTGTTCACCTGGGTAGTAAACTGTTTTTTTAATCATCAAATCATCGAAAAAGTATCAAATACGGTATCTTTTTTCAAATATTTATAAGAGCAACGGAGTAGCTCTTACTTCACTTCTTCAAATTGATTGAAATTGGAATTTATTTTTTAAGACAGCATATTTTCAATAATCTGAACTGTATTTTGCAATACCCATAGAAGTGAATAGCTGTTCATTTATAAGATACGTTAAAAACAAATAGGTAGGTGATTCGACATAATTCCGACGAGCGCTTCCACGTAACTAGAAAAACGTAGAACACTCTCCGAGCTTAGTGGTAGATTCCATATTGAATTGTTACTTTTTACAGTCGACACTTATCCGAGAATGGTGAAAAACTTTTTGAAGTTGTTATGAATTTCAACCACGTCAACACGGTTTGTTGAATTGAAATCCTAATAACGGAATTCTGCTACGGAGAACGCACTGAAAATACTGTTTCTCTATTTAACTTTTCATAAAATTATAGTTGCGTAATCTCAATTAATATTAGGATATCTGAAATCTATCGTAATAATCGAATAATTGCAGTCACGAGAACAATTCAAACTATAAGTTTTCGAGTTGTGCAGTTACTCTAAACTTATATAAATGTCATATTAAACGCATTTCTCGTGAGGAATAAACCGAGTCCGAGAACTTTATCCTTTCAAATTGGTTAATTCCTAATGTATTTATCATTGTGAATGATTTCTATTTTCTTCCGAGGAGATTGGAAGGAAACAATTTACCTAAACTCGAGAAACGACTGATTGTCTACTAAGGTAAGAGGTCTTTTTTTCAATTAAAAAAAACAGATTGGTGAATAACTATTTAATGCCAAATATTTTATCGTCTCCTTGAAATACTTCGAAAAGTTAAAATTACGTTCTTTCGGGGAAATTCTGAAAGTACTCTTCTCCTAGAGTTTTGTTCCAACTGCACAATTTAATTCTATTTCATGTAACTTAATGGTGATATGGTGAAAGGATGTAGAATCTTGTAGCTTTGAGTAATTAATATATTGGTCTCACTCAAACATTTTATCATAAGAAATTTAATTAAGGAAATAAGCGTGGAGAACTCCTATTATTATAGACGGTACGCCTCGTTGAGTACTTTAAACGTTTTCTATGAAGGAATTCCCCTTTGAAATAATTTATGTAAAAGTACCAAAGATAAACTCCTCCCACTGTAATTAAATCACTGAGGTCTCATACGTAGAGCACATCAAGTTTCACTTAATATGAAACTCTAATTAGGTGTAATCCAGATTTTATTCAAATAATGACACTTTCCTATCTATTATTGCGAAAATACGATACTATATAAAAAACGCATTAGCGAAATTCCTTCGTGAATATTGTTGTTAGGTCGAAATGATCGAAAGCTGAAGTGCCTAAATTCCAACATTTCATGCGCGAAACAGAAATTAGTGTATAATAGCTTCTTTGATTTTTTTAAATGTCTAAATCTTTCAAATGTCACATATATTCCAATAAGCTCGTGGGCTTACTATTCACGGAGTTTTGACCTGTCTAAAATTTGAGAATGGAAAATACACGCGAATAAAGAAAATATCCCGCACAACTCCATCACATTCTTTATTTATACTGTTGATTGCGATAACTATGCGCTAGAAAGCAAACCTTCAGCGTTACAAATTTTACATTCCACAGCTGAATTTCAATATTTGACAACTAACAGATTCGTGATTAAATCTTTTCCACGGAAGTGATTCTCATACCGTGGCGATATTTCAAAAACTTGTGTCTTACGCATGAGCAAACGTGCTCGTTTAGCTTCTTTATGTGGGTCTAAAGAATTTTTTTTTTCGCTTTGTTTTTTAACTACCGGAATTTTCAAAGGAAAGCGCTAAATTTTAATCTTTTTAGATTAAAATTCAGCGCTTTCCTTTGAAAATTCCGGTAGCGGAAATTGCTGTCATGTGTACCAAAATTGAAAATCCATCCAATTGGGGTGCGCAAGGATTTAGTTACCTGGGGGTGGACTGCATTTTGGATTAATTTATAAATGTACTAGTACTTCTTTAGTCTTATCACCGGTTACATTTACGCCGTTTTTATCGCGTAGAGTATTACGGAAGAAAATAACACGTTTTGCGAAAAAAGTGTGAACTGATGTTTTTCCATGTAAACCAACTCCAGACTATTTTGCTCATTTTTTTATAAATTCAATCTGAAAGTGCGTACAAATCAACCAACATTTTTCGTTGAGAATTTAACAGTCATTCCCTCTGCGTAATAATTGTCTTTTCTGAAATCATACAGCGGATTTTCACTATCTTCCGATTGATTACGGCGAATTACTGGAAGTTGGAATTTGACAGCTTTCTTCAACGATCTTCCGTCAAACATATCAAGGCATTCGTTATATATGTGGCAATGGAAACTGAGACGAAGGAGAGAGTTTTTTCGAATCCATAAAAAGCGGAATTTTGACGCATTTCGTCATCGCGCGCCTCTCACACTAGACCACTAGACACTCATCCTTCTGTTGACACCAACGAAGCAAAAGCTGGAAACGTCTTCATTCCTCCACTGGCCATTTTCGCGATGGATAAGTAGCGAAACCCGAGTCTCACAAGTAAATCTTACGAATTAATCTCCGAGATCGGATCATAAATATGGGTGGATTGCTTGAATAACCAACGAGAATGTCACCTCGACATTTTCGCATATATCCGTAGCCTTTAAGAGCGCACGCATTGGCACAATATGATCTACTCTCGGGCGCCATTTACGCCTCCAGAAGTATGAAGAAGTTTGAAATTTCAAGGATAAATTTAGAAGATTGGAAAATTCAAAGGAGAAACTAGAAATTAATCTTAAAATACGACTGTCTTTAATGGTGAACGACTTAAAGGAGCGGCGAGTAGAATCTCTAGGTAATGCTATTGATGTAGAATAATCCCATTGATCCGCGATGATGCTTCTATAAATATCAAGACATTTACATTCTGCATATCCTTGGAAAATGTCCGTTGGTGAATTAGATATTCTAGGAATAAAGGAGTTTAGTCACCCAAGGGAAAATGCCAAGGGTACATACAATCATAGGTTATAAGTGCGTTAAGTGTTAATTTTACACATCGATAGGAGAACTGAGGTCGATAAGTTTATCTTGCTCCATTAATCCAAGTGGCAGCAAGGCAGTCGACTTCCGGATAAGCTTCTTTCCGATAGGACAGCGCACGAAGCACCGTTTTCTTTCGTTTGGGAAACACTCCGTCCGAACCCTAACTTGAGCATTGACAACTCGCCATCACGTGTGATGCAACGAGAGATTTCCCTTCTTTTCCTGGCATTTGAAAATATAAAGGAATGTGCCTCTGGGAGAGTTTTCTATATCTCCAGCGACTCACTTCTATCAGACAACCTTTGCAATGAAGCACGCCTCCTTCCAATTACATTTACTGATCAAAGAAAGGCATTTATTATTATGAGGGATCATCTGCATAATAATATCTCCACCACGCACATTATTTCAAGTATTTTTCGTACAAAAATAATCATCAGCACCATCTAAGTCGTTTCACACTAATGCGAAGTTTAGAAGTTTGATTTACTATATTTGCCTTAATCCTCGTGGTGGTGTTCAAGATGCAAATTTAAGAAAAACGATGCATATTTTTCTTGTTTTGCGAGTATTTCTTTTACAAATCTGATTTGCTAAACTACTCAACAGCGAGGATACGTATGTAATCAGTAGTATTGTAAATTAAGAAGAAAACAACATAGCTCCTTTTTTAATAAATTTTGAAAAAATTGAGGTACTACTTACTTTTTCATATTTTATTGAGGATGATTGAAAATATTCACGCTCAATACGACGTTAATAGTCCATCCCACTATTATTTCATTGAATTAACAACTTCTATGGTGATTTATACTCTTCTTCTGAATCTCAATCGCATTTCACCTAATCACTGATAGTAGTAACACTTATATTTTATATACTTTACAAATTCAATTAAAAAGAAAAGAGTACGGCGAGCGAAAAATTCATCGCAACCAACGGTACGCGAAGAAAAAACCAACTTCACTACATCGACTACTTTTTTAGAATAATAGAGGTTTCTCCGAGAGTAACTGAGGCTTGACTGAGAAATAAAAAGATTTTTTTGCTACGACATAAAAGTTAGGTTCGATAAAAAATTTCAATGCTGAACATCTATGACAATCCCTGTGAGAGAAATTCAAACTGTAAAGTTTCTCCAAAGCGATGAATTCAAATCATAACTGTCCTCTGGACGAACTACTAAGACATTTCGAATAATTCAACAGAACTGGGTCGCTACCTTCATCGCTAGTTGTAGATTTTTATCCACAAACTTTCCTTTTAATAATGCGAGATGAATGCTAAACTAAGATATACAGGATGATGTGTGATGATGAATAACAATAATGGTACCTTCGAATGTTATGTTTCTCAGTCACAATTTTTGCTAAAGTATAACCGTCCGATTCGCTGAATTTCTCCGAGCGAGAAATTTTCTATTAGTACACGGTTTTCTGTGACTAAATCACGACGATATATGCCTCCTAACATTATGGAGATGGGACGTGAAAAACTACAGCTAATAGTGAATGCATTTGAAATAAAAATTTCATATTAGAGAATTTCACATTAGAAGCGATCATAGTTTGCTTTATCTGACTAATAGAAGTGTAAAAGCGTAAACCTCGAAATTTATGCAACGTTATAATATGCGAATCAAATAAATTAATATATATTTAAAGAAATCGTGTTGTAGCTCATCCATATTCTTTGCGGATTTCATGCTCTTTTTGAGCTTAAACAAGCAGAAAATTTCTTGTTAAAACTATAGCAAGGTAATGGGAAAATACTAATTATCCATTTGGATTCCTTTCACGTAATACATGCGGATTATATCCTTAAAGATTTCTTTCTTTCACGCTGTGGGTTAGCTACACTAGAAAGCACATTCACAAAGACAAATTCAATTGGAAATAATTTCCAAGTATGAAATCGAATCCTCTTTGGCTGAAATTAACCTCAATTGCTAGAGCAACAATATTTTCTGTACTTATCATAAACGCCCCGAGGTTCATTTTTCGCTTCAAAAGAACTGTTAGAGTACTTTAGCGACAAAATTACTTTCTTGTTTAATATTATTTCTCAACGCTAAACGATCTCTTAAGTGGAGAATGACTACAGCTCATATAGCTGGGACGCCATGTCCGTACAGCCTTTCAGAGTTTTCGATATCACAAGAGTATTTGATGTATTCAGATAATATATTGCAGGACACAATCCTAAAATCAGACGTTCGACTTCATTGATAGTGAAAACGTTTTGTAAAGCTATTATCAGTTTGAAGTAAGATGAAGCCCGTGGTGATACACTAGGAAAGAGAAGTTATTTCACGTCATACGGCTAGAAATATTCCGTATGAGAAACGGACATGGAGCAAATTTGACAGGACCGGGAATCGAACCCGGGTCTTGCGCTTTCCCGGCGACTGTTCTACCCATTGAGCTATCTTGTCAGAAAATTTATCCATGCCGTTTGGGAGACTTCGTAGGCAAGTGTGAGTGGTTGAGCAGCATCGTCCACAGCCACGACCTCATAGAGTCGCCGACCATACAAAGTGATAGAAAAAGAACCCCCTAAGGGTAACACACTAGGAAGATAGTAGAGATAACTTTCTTGGATTCTTGGAGCAAGTTCTCCGTCTTCGAAGAATAATGCAGTAATAAATCTCAAGATAAAAGGAAGTCGTCAATATTAACCGTCCGAATCAGTTAACTCAAACGCGTCCCCACTTCTTATCTAACTACATGATGCCGGCGGAAGTAATTATCGAATTGGGTAGAATGGGATAACGGGTAAATTAATACTGAGGTAATAGGTAAAATCTTAATTTATCATTAAGAAAATGAGGGACCAATGAAGGATATCTTAGAAAGTTCAGAAGAATGCCCCGAAAAATTAGTGAAGCCAAGCAAATGAAATTTTACAGCGTAATAATTAGCAAGTATGCGAGATAGTTATGTGAAAATATGCGCGAGTGAGTGGAGATTATTAAAAACGATTTCGGATTTCAATGACCATACAGCAGCAGATTTTAGCGTCTGCTGACACTGATATTTTTACTAAAAAAACAGTTTAAATTATGCTTAAATTCTCTTCTAATTATGCATCTAAGGAGTGTTTCAGATGTGTAGGCATCTATAGGATAGCAACACCACAGTGTGGGCTAAAAATTTTTATCAAATGAGCTATGGTAACGGAAAATTATGAACTAAAATGGCTAATAGTAGTTTCTATAATATTTTAAAATATGTTTATAGTTTGGATCGGTATTAAAGGTTTTGCAAGCGTTGTAGTTGTGTGGGTTAGAGCGCAAATTCGTCATATGTAAAACGGAACGTAAAGCAATTTCATCTCCAGAATATTTGCCAATTTGATAGTTCTAAAACGTTTCAATACAGGCTGAAATATTGAGATTGTAGCTAGGATCCAAAAAGCTTAATTTAGTGTGGGGTGATTAGATACAGGCCGAGAGTCTTAAGCGTGGAATAGTCAGCAGGTCTAGATATTCTTGTTCACCATAATATACGATGGATGACAAAAGCTTCTTTCACCATCGTATATTATTTCAACCCAGGTCCTACAATGAATCTTAATACATCCTGGGATCCACTATCCTTTGGGAACATATCTAAAATGGCTACAACGGTAATAATAGAACAAATGCTAACTTCGAAAGAGGGAAGCATTGCAACTATAATTCTCTGCGATGATATAATTAGTGAAGTAAGAGATGCCGTTTCGGTTCGAGGAAAATCAAAGATTTGGCTCCCTTCTTCAACCATCAAATGTTCGATTTCATCAACCATCTTTTGACTGAAAGAGAAAACAAAATCACACGATTTGGCCACTCGCCCGAGTAAAAGATATTCTCGAGTCACATAATAGACTACCAACGATGAGAGCTACTTTTCATCCATTCGCTCCGATAATTATAACGTAAATCCAAGTATGATCTTAACTGACCACGGAAGACCAACGCAAGGACGAGGCTGCTCCATCTAAACTACAGAGGATACGTAAACACACGGTTATCAATATCCCGGCAGATACAAAGCGGAAAGCAATGGCGAAAATGTAACACTCGCAGTTATCCGAGGGAAAGAATCCATCGTACGCGGTGGATAATCACGGGATATGGGAAAGATCACGAAACATCGCTAAGACGAAACAGCTCGGAAAAAGAATTCGCCAAGAACTCCCTCCCGGAGTAAAAAAATCTCACTTTGCGCCCAAACGGTTACAACATAGTATCCACATCACATCTCGTTCGAGATTCAGGCGTTGAATTCTCCGGGAGCACAGTCTAGAGACGCAACAATTACATATTTCCCGCGCGGGATTTTTCACGCGAAAGAGCGAACGCGAGCGTAATCGGAATGGCAGCAGATTCTAACGGCACACCAAATCAGCTGGCAGCAGAAACCGTACCTCTAGACATGAGCACTACTGCACTAGTGGCACGGATCATCCTCAAACCAAGGGCACATCATCACACGCATTTTCAGAGGTATCCCTCCAGTTGGTACTCACATCTTGGAAAAACGCAATCTCCGAAGTCATCTTGCCTGTTCCGCCACCGCAGTCTGGAGGCTCCAGCCTCTGCGAAAATACCACTCCACCCGCACCGGCCATCAAAGCAGCTTTAAAAACAAGCCGCTCTTGAAAGCGATCAACCTCACCAGATCCCAAGGCACTCCGGCGACTAGATAGCAAGCACTAAACCACTTTCCCCCCCTTCGGATCCCGCGCGCGCGCACTGCTTTACTATCACAGCCGTGCTCTTGCGGCCAACTGTTCTCATTGGACTACTTAACCGAATACCTGTTACAGTCCGCCGACTACCCCAGGACCCCCACTTCCCCTCTCACCTCTCCGATCTCTTTTTCGCTCGCCTCGCCGCATTTCATCGCTATTTTTTCCGTAGTCGAGAGGTGGGAGAAAGGACTGATATCCCTCCCTTTGTTGGGGGCGTGTAGCCAATGGGGGCTTGTACCGAAGGTAACGATGATAATCCAGGGGATTCTCTGTGCCGAGGTTGCGCATACTCCCGTTAGGTGTCAGAAAGCGTCAGTCCATGTATCGCGAGGGGAGTTGCGTATTTTTTTCCGAACGGGAGATATCGCAGCGATCCGGTTCCAAGGAATTCATTTCTTGTCCTTCGAGCTGCCTTTTGCCTTCTCTCGCCTCTAACAAAGAATATTCCTATGGTTAAAGCGAACGCGCGGCTTTAATTCAAAGCTGCCAAATTTTAACTTCGATCAGAAAAGTTGTATGCAGAGACAAGCCTTTTGCAATACGACCGCAGTCTCCGCAGTATCGGGACTTCAAGTGTTTATATATCACCGTATATACTGTTACATAGGTGGTGAATATCGTATATAGGTCGAACTCCCCAATATACACGGATAATTTCCGATTTTTTTGCATATTCCCAGTTGTTCTCTGTAGTTATTAAATATCACTTAGCTAGTCCCTGTTCATTAAGGTCAATTTTCGCACGTTGTTCTTAATTGTGGTCAAGTAATGAGGTCTGATGAAAAATACCATCTTAGTGCACTGCTTTATTTCTTAAAAGTTAATAAATTTCAATTTTTCGTACGATCTCCCCAATATTTACAGATAATTTCCGATTTTTTGCATATTCCCAGTTGTTTTTCGTAGTTAATAAATATCACTTATCTAGTCCCCGAGCATTAAGGCCTATTTTCGCATTTTGAACTTAAATATTCTTGAGTAAAGAGATCTGATGAATAATACCAACTTAATGCACTGCTTTGTTTCTTAAAAGTTAGTAAATTTAATTTTTTCGTGTAGGAATAGAAATTCTACATCGCAACAATATATAATTGCAAGTTCCAGATACTAGGAAGCAACCATATATGACTCCTCGATTTACTGCTTAAAGATAATCAACCCATTCCGACGGTCGCTTAATCACGTTACGCCGTACATTCATTGAAAATGGGTGAGTCATAGTTTCTCTCAAGTTTTTGAAAACCCGCGATTATCAAGCGAACGATAATCAAAGGTACTCTCAAATCATCTCAAGAAGCCAGTGATTCCGTAGGTGGAAAGACTTTTCAAAAGAGTTGCTAATATTTACATAACTAAAGTTAGCTTTTATATCGAAAACAAGGCGCAAAATGTGTACAATGCTTGTCTCTTTAGGAAATCTTGATTTCACCCCACTTTTGCAATGCGAATTTAATTTCTTCTGTGATCCAATAAGTCATAAAGATGATGTAAATCTAACCGACGAAAATTTTCGGAGAGTACTGGTATATCAGCTCATATAAATTTATGTCGACTCCTATATGACAATACACTTGCGTAGCACATATGACAGATAATAAGGTAAAGATTTTAAAAGAAAATAAATCAGTGACAGAATTTCCCTTTAGACTTATATCAACCCGCTTACTTCTAGTTTTTTCCACTAAGCAACGAGAAGAAAAGCGGTTAGAAACGCATGGTTCACATGCTTGAATTTAGATGAATAAATTGAAAGATAAATAGGTCTTCCGCAGACGGGAATCGAACCCGGGTCTCCCGCTTTCCGGGCGGGTGCTCTGTCCTCTAAGCTACCACGACTCGTTCTGTTGGACAGACACCCGCCCAGAAAGTCGAAGACCCGGGCTCGGTTCCCGGCTGCGGCAGACTTTTTTTCTTTCAATTTCTTCAATTAAACAACGAGAGACATAAGAAATCAAATAAATAAATCGGCAGCAATGGTCGATTTACTGAAAGAGGGTTTCTCGTATTATGCAAATGTAGCTGTACATGATTTTCATTAATTATTCCAGTGTCTGTAGCTCTCGATTTTATTTAGAGTATTTGATGAACCCCTTTTTCCATGTAAGTAAATCAATCGTTAATTTACTAGTCTAAGGAGTCGTTTCTGAATAAAACCTTAAATCTTACTTGATAAGGATGTTGTAAAGGAAATAACATAGCACTGTAAATTTGTGCGGCTGAATCCCGAGGATTTATTTTCCTTTTATTTTATATAAAATTATTACTTTTAAGGAAGCTATTTTAGCAACTGTTTATCCCTCTTATTTAATGCTTGAAAGATATACCATAATTTCGTATGCGGAATAAGTTAATAGAAAAGGACAACGCTGAACATCTAAGAGTGTTTCACGAGAAATATACTCATTCTTCGTGTGTGTTATTAAACTTTACCGGAGCTAAATTGCGAATACTTTCATAACAACGTGTATCTAAGGATTATTTAGACTAAATTCTACGAAATTTAACAGTAAAGCCTTAAAAATAATTCAAAATCATTTTTTAGGAATGCTTAAATCTTAATTCAGCGCTATAGAGTGAAATCTGTATGTTTTCTAATTCCATGCTAAAGATTGAAATCTATATGTATGCTTCTGAGGCAACCAAAGCAACTAACGCAATCGTAAATCAAAAATCAAACAACGGCTCATATTGTACGAGGTCATATATTTTAAATTTTCAATTTTGTGATTCGTGTTATCAGAAACAACTAAGTGTAAAATTACGTTTGGAGTAAATATGTTATTCTAGTTTTTCCGACGCCAAAAATGTTACTCTGGAGAGAAATGTCGATCGAAGGGCCTTTTATTCAAAGGATAAAGCTGACAAGTTAATAGCTCCAATGCAAATTTAAAACAAAAGACTGCCCACTTTGAAATAAAGGACTAAAGGGCAACTCGCGTTTCCAAAATATATTGAAATACATATACCAGATTTTTCTTCCTCATATTCGATGTTCATAACAGTATATTTTACCTTCAAAGCAAAAATATTTCTGAAAATAATAACAGGATGTAAATAGATATAAAACTTATCCTTTTACATCTGCAGCTCTGTAGCTTTCTTTTGTTACGTGGAAGAGGATTTCTGTTTAGATTCAATACCTATTCGGCTACTGCCACACTTCCTTAGCGAAAAAGAAAATTAATTCCAGAAACGACTAATCCAGGAGACCTTTTTCCTGATTTTCCCGCAGTACACGATAGGTCAACGTAGAAGGTAGGGTTAACTCGCAAAGAGTTGATTCCCGAAGAGTTGTCTATTCCAAGAGTAGTAAATTCCAGGAGACTATTTAAAGCATGACTTTAACTACCACAGAATATGTACTCTTTGTCTTAAAACCTTAAAAGAAAGAACACTTCGTAATTTCCACAGCAGATTTTTATTGACTAGTTTCTTCAACGGTTTGACACCTTCAGATTCAACTAGTTCGTCAACTCGCTGACAAAATAGTCAATAAAAATGTACTGTGGAAATTACGAAGTGTTTTTTCTTTTCAGATGTATGTGAAGTTCCTCGAAGTAACGCTTCAACATTCATTTGATCTATTCTTCGTTCATGAGCGGTGTAAGTATGCAACTTGATCACAATCGAACTAGCTCTTAGCAGTTATTTAATTCTGGATTTTTCGATTACCGCAAAAATAATAAAAATTAGTTGATATTATTACTATCCAAAGAAAAAATTCAAAATATCTGACAAAAAATAATTTAGATTAGGATCGCTGGCGTTGAACTATAAAAGAAAAAAGTCGCGAGAAGTTGCGAAAGGCCATAAATTCGAGTACAAAATGTAAGACAAACCTAGTTGAGTAAAAGAGGGAGAAAAAGGCTTCAATCCGGTAGGCGGGAGATTGCAAATCATTATCCTATTCCGGAACTTTCCCGGTGAATCTGTCGGGGTTGGCAACCCTAGTAACAGACGGTTGATACTACTACATCGTTCAAGAACGAATCATACATCGTGATATTATAAACTATGCTTCAATCACCTTCTGACGAATCCCATCACATACCGATTATTATCTTGGTAACGTTAGCCAATTTATCGCAGCTATTCTTTAAAAATGTACTGCCCTCTTCTCTGCCCTGCGTTGAATTGTTTCCAATTAACGAATGCGTTGCTAGTCTGTAGGGTCCCATAAAATTACTCGCGAACTCTAGATGGTGTTAGCTAGAGAAAACCATTAACGTTCACGGACTTTATCTTCATTCCTGCCTACGATTCTCCTGACTAACCATCCACAAATATTTCAAACGTGGGTCCCTCTAGTTAAAACATCCGTTAGGGTAACGCGGAGATAATTCTCCGATTCTACTCTTTTGAACGTTTTCCTTCTGAGGCGGTGCTATAATTCTAGAGATTTCTTTCAGGCAGTAAACTGAGGAAAATTAATCTTCGTTAAGCTTTAATTGCAACTAATCGCTTCATTTTAAAATACTGTCAAAGTCCTAGGACAATGCTATTCTTTTTCATACCTTCCATGTCCCTTTAAATGACCGTATTGTTCGTAAAAACCCTAGCATAGCTATTAATTTCATTACGAAACTCGTTATTGCAGACCAAGGTTAGCAAATGACCAATTTTGTTGCACTGTGGTACACTCGAATTACTTTAAGCATGTTGGAACCAATACCATCCTCTTCTAGTAAAAGATCTAGTATATAATATTCAGTCGTTCGAAAAATTGACAGCAATTTTTTACTTTCTCAAATATATCTGTCCTTTATCTGTATTGCAAGCCTCACTCTATGCCTTATTTCATTCCAAATTACAATATGGTATAGGGTTTTGTGTGCGTGGGCGATGCTTATTATTATGATATACGGTGCATAAAAGTTATTCAAATAGTGTAATTAGAGTAACGATGCACTCTTCAAGATGGAGTCATCTTTTCCACTGTACAATAAGTTTAAAATTCCGCTTCGATATCTCTTCGTATAGAAAGTTTTGAGAGTGTTTTATGACCGTGGTGGACATGTTGTGGCCTTGTTTTTTTTGTTTATAATTTAAGGACTTTTTGTATTTTTACTGAAAGAGGGTTTCTCGTATTATGCAAATGTAGCTGTACATGATTTTCATTAATTATTCCAGTGTCTGTAGCTCTCGATTTTATTTAGAGTATTTGATGAACCCCTTTTTCCATGTAAGTAAATCAATCGTTAATTTACTAGTCTAAGGAGTCGTTTCTGAATAAAACCTTAAATCTTACTTGATAAGGATGTTGTAAAGGAAATAACATAGCACTGTAAATTTGTGCGGCTGAATCCCGAGGATTTATTTTCCTTTTATTTTATATAAAATTATTACTTTTAAGGAAGCTATTTTAGCAACTGTTTATCCCTCTTATTTAATGCTTGAAAGATATACCATAATTTCGTATGCGGAATAAGTTAATAGAAAAGGACAACGCAGAACATCTAAGAGTGTTTCACGAGAAATATACTCATTCTTCGTGTGTGTTATTAAACTTTACCGGAGCTAAATTGCGAATACTTTCATAACAACGTGTATCTAAGGATTATTTAGACTAAATTCTACGAAATTTAACANGGTTTATTCTCTTACTTCCCATTGTTCAGGTACTACACTTATTTTTTTCGCTAACACGGTTGCAGCTTCTCTTAATCTTTCAGTTCTTTCGGGTAAGGTGAAGCTCATTTAAAAAATAATAAAATTGGAGCATAGCTAAAATATTTTTGCAAATTAAATAAATTTGCTATTAATATTATTATTTTCTGCCATTAGCCCTATTTCCAAAACTTTGCACCCTTTTAAATACCGCTCTGGTAATAATAATATTTTGAGTTCATTATTGATACTCTCCTTTGCTTCCTCCCATTAATATCTTCCTTCTGTGCCTTAAATATCCTTGTAAGTTACCTTGTTGTTTTCAAAATCCAAACCTGTCTCGTTATATAATTTTTATATGTAAAGAGAGAAATAGTGCAGTGTAAATAAAGCCACTGATCGTCGCCTGAACTGTCGTTCCCTGCAATCTTAGTCTACGAAATCTTCTGTCAAGCCATTCATAATCCACAAAATCTTTTAGAAGGTCTAGTTTAGTTCCGAAATGACAAGACCTATAACTTTAGCAAGAAGACTTTTACCAATATCATAAATCATCATTATGGAAGAGTAGTTATGGGGCCTCTAGCAGAGTCGGCATTAAAGAAATTTCACGTAACTTCTTAAATTTTTCCACAGACCACTGCTTAAAACATTTGTGTTGGACGTAACAAAAATCGAAATATTTTTTGTGTAAAGGGAGGAAAACTATACCTAATAATTCACTCATTAAAGCTGTAATGGATGAACAGACAGATAAAGGACTCTATCGGCGAAATTGAGAATAGAAAGTTCCATCTTCATTTTCACCAGGATTGATTAATGAAGGATAATTGAGATCATATCACAGAGCATTGTTAAGATCATGAAATTTAATGTTCTTCCTCTAGTTGATCGGAAAGTGTTACTTCTTTAAAGAGGCACTAATGAATTCTCAATGTTTTCTATAAATTAAATTCGTATATAAGCATTTTCTATAATTTAATGTTTTCTACCAGAGCATTTTCCTTTCATCATAAGTAGTATTATGCATCTATTACAGAAGCAATAGTCTTCTACTGAAGGTCTTAATACTTAAAACGCATCGTTTGAAAGTTGATTAAGAATACTCCTTAAGTAATACCTCAGCTAGCGAATAGCTAAAAATCGTACCTTCACCTGAAAAGCGGAACAATATTCGTTAGCCGGAAAAACCGATTCAAGGTTAAAGGTTATTTTACATACCATTATTGCCTTGAGACGTTAAAGGTTGCGAAAAATGTAGCAGTAATCTTTTCTTAAAGTCTAACAACAATCAGAGCTTCTGTGTTGAGAAATATGCGTAGTCGATTTATATTTGATTGGCAAACACTTTTCGCATGTCATTTATAATGGACTAGGGTTCGCCTGGAAGCCATGGGGAAAGAAAGAACAAGAAAGATTGATAGATTTGGATACTCCTTGGTCGCAGTCTGTCCGAATGCGCAACTGCGCAGATGTTTATTTTGGAATTGTTATGGCCGCCGCGGATCGATAAGGTCAGCCATCACTTAATTTCGAGGTTTTCGTTTTAGCTTTTCCGCTACTTCCCTCATCAATCAATCGTCTCTCATTTCATCGCAAGGATTGATGACTCTGTAAATAAGGTATTGCCTTATATCCACGGATTTCGGATCATTTTTTTCCCGTGTTACGGACTTGCATTGGCTGATTTTCGATTCGAAGGATTTTGGGTGCCACATTTTCGCAGAGAATAAATCAATGTTATTGGAATTTCTCGGAGAAGAGTAAGCTTTAACTTCCTGGAATTATTTGAAGAAACGTCCGTTATTTAGAGGACCATTAAGTCGTAATGTTACACTATGAATATTCAGAAGATCTGGCCTTGGCACATATGATTGCATTCAGAAAGAAGTAAAGAGTCATTATCTAAATTATGTTCTAACAGCTGTTACTCCTGTATAAACCCACGTGGTTTGGTGGTAGCATTGTAAATTATATCTTACAATTAACTGTTTAATCGTGTCTCGTTTGGTTAGGAACATAGAGATGGAGTAGGTAGAAGCAGATGGTATATGTCCAGGATATGTGAAATATAGCGACATGACTGGGATTCGAACCCAGGTCTCCCACTTTTCGTGCATGTATTCTAACCACTGAACTCTGCGTCTATTCCACACTGTTTTGCGAATGCTTTGTGAGCAATCTAAGTGGTGTTCCACACAGCGGATCCAACCACTGCAAGAAGTCCTCGTCGAAGCACCAACTCACAAAGCGATGGTTTTGGTGTCATTATGTGGAACGCCGCTTGCACTGCTCTTAAAAGCATTCCCAAAACACTGTGAAAGAGACGCGGCATGGTAGTTCAGTGATTAAATACCTGCCTGGAAAGTTGGACACCTGGGTTCGAGCCCCAGTCATGTTGCCATTTTTCACATCTGTTTATCCTTAGGTTATTAGGCGCACACGTCTATATGCAAAGTAAATACCTTATACTTTCCTTTATGATTAGTACGATGTGTATATGGTGAGATGGCTCGAAAGAGAGTATGGAGAAGCTGTTTGAGTGTGGTGGGAAAGAAAAGGGAAATATGTTGGCGGAGGAGTAAATGAGTTTCCAAAAAACAGACCGTTTCTAGAGATTTCAAGGATTAAAAATGCCAATGTTTTAAATCTGACCCACGAACATCATCCAAATGCGACCACGACAGCGAATTGTTTTAAAAGTCGAAAATGGTTGGTAAAGTTATTCTGAAAAGTGTGTAAATTAGCGCAACAAGGACCGTTTCCACACGAAATGGGGATTCAAAACGTTTAGCGTCTTATTCTTACAATGGTAAGAATCTTAACGAAGCTGTTTTTAATTTTATTGTGGCGAGACATAGTATCTCGTGTGCCTTACATTTACATTAGTAGCCCTCAAGCCGCCGTATGACGTATGGCCGGGGTTGTGAAAACATTGAGCCCATTAATAAGCTACCTGATTGGTATTCTTAATACTACTAGTATTATTAAAAGCTTCGATATTTGAGTTCATTTCGCACGTATGGGCACCTATGGATTCCGGGAATCGAACCTGGGATCTATTTCATCAATGTCGAAGGCGTTTCCACATGGCTATCCGGAAGCCCAATCCTAATACTACCTGGATAAAAAGACCAGTAATAGCTATCCATTCTCGCTATAATCTCACGGAATCTCTTAGACGTCTGGTCTTGGAAATTGCGCTTGCTGAGTACGAGAATCACGATATCGCGTATTTCGTCGAGCAAATCAGTACTTAAAAATTTCTGGAACGGCTTGTGCCTTTACTCGGTTGTTCTATCCTTAAGAGATTCCGAGCCGAGGGTTTTGATCATATCTGATACATTGCTATCGAAACTATCAACTCTGCGATGTACGCGCTCTAGCTCCAAGACCAAACCCTTCTTGCGTGGATTCCATACTGCGCAGCAATATTCAAGTAAAATGCTCACAGAGGAACAATAAAAGCGCAAAATTCCTTGTGATAAAAAGGTTTCTGAGGCTATGCAATATCTATTCTTTGACCAGACAAAGCCTTCATTAACAAAGACATGTGCTTGAGTTTGTTGAAGGTGGTTTATTCTCTTACTTCCCATTGTTCAGGTACTACACTTATTTTTTTCGCTAACACGGTTGCAGCTTCTCTTAATCTTTCAGTTCTTTCGGGTAAGGTGAAGCTCATTTAAAAAATAATAAAATTGGAGCATAGCTAAAATATTTTTGCAAATTATCGGAATAAGCGTTCTGGAGATATACAATTTTTAAATATAATAGTAGCTTCATGTACCCACACCATTCAAACTTAACAGTTTAAGGCCGAAACTGTACATACACTCGAGCCTCGGGATTTAGGGGCTCTTGGGAAATGATTTTTGAAAGAAAAAGTTATTAAACATGTCTTAATAATTACGAGGCGATCTTCGTTCCTCAGATAAGTATTTTTCGAACACACAATCACAGCCATTAAAGAATCAAAATACCAAAAAACAACCTTCATCTACACACATCTAAATATGCAACATCGGAGTCGCCGTTTGGCGCGTGGCAAGGGGGACCTTGAACCTTAATAGAGAAGCTGGTGAAGAACAGGATTTTCTAAATAAAGCAGCCAACTTACCTCGGGATGATAAAATATTCCATAACGGCAGGCAAATTTGAATATTTATACTTGAAGAGCATTATTCAAATTAGGATATGCGACAGACGGGCTAAAGAAGATATCCTTTTAAAGAAAAATCAACGTTTAAAGGCTCTATATTCTACGCCTTTCCCTAATGCCTTTTTTATTGTTTGCTCAGTTTAAGATCACTTACATAAGTCACACCATATGTTTGCAAAACCTGTGAATCTGTGTGTATGCTATTAAGAAAGGTTTTAGTCGAACATTACTTATCATATGTTTTTCAGAAGAAATCATCCATACATAAAATCCACTGAGGAAGACTGGATTTCAATGAAAAAGTTTTTGTTTCTTTTGATGATAATTACTCGCCGAAACTGGTTAATAGAATGAAATCATGTAGTAGTTCGTCATATTTTATTTATGTTAATCAAAAACTTAATCAAATAAAATAATAAACTTGAAATAATCATTTTTATCGAGCTTATTAAAATTTCGATTCTTAAAAATTATTTGAATAAAAAGTTTGGATTCTATACCAGACTTTAAGCAGTGTCCCTAAAATACTGATCACTCAGCCAATACAGTTTATATAAGTTCCTGAAGTAGCAAAATGTTAAATATGAACTGTTAGAATAGTACATAGTTCCATGTACCAACCTCAGAGAGCGTTTCGCAAGTATTCATGTCCAGATATGTCATTGCAGGACTTTATGCTACCAATTTCTTTCTTTTATTTTATGGCCAGCAGAATAAAGTAAAGGAGAAGGGCTTGACTCCCCAAGTTTACAAATGTTATAAAAATTTGGTAAAAATGTTTAAACTTTCTTGATTTACTCCGAACTCCAATTAAAAACAGGGAAGGGTCACTATGAGCCGGGTCTACCTCGTTTGACCGACAAACGGGGAGAACATTTGTCGGTCAAACGAGCAGATCCCCTATAAGCCACGGGTTCCTCCCACCAGTCTACAGTTTACTGAGCCGTGCTTAAGCACCTACATTATTATCCTACAAACCACCTTTAGGAGTGTGGCAGGGGGTGTAAACACCGAATGTTCAAGCTACTTCTTCAGCTTATTGTTGTCGCATACCGTTCGCGGAAAGAATTAGTCTTTGGAACTACTTGTCCTAGTATTTGTTTCTCTTATTTTACGCTCATTGTTGGATCGGCCAAACAAACAGAAGGATCGCATAATGCCGATTACGTCTCCCGCAAATGTACTTTCTCTGAATGTATCTAGCAATCGCAGTCTAGCTTCTAATCTCCTTTCTTTCAAAGATTTCACTGTAACCTGCGTCTGCGAGCATTTTCGCGACGCTTGCTTCTTTAGTATATCAATTTAGCGGTCTGACAGGTTCATACTTATTTAAACATGTTCATTCCCGGAAAGTGTTTCTCATTTCAATGAAAAGAAAGAAAAATGAATACTTAAGCTGCGCGGCATCTCTGAAACACTTCCGAAGCAAGTCAGAGGCAATTAGTAGGATCATTGTTTAGAAATATTCTTGATTTAGCTTTAAAGTATAAGACTCTTTAAATTTGAAATATCCGCTAAACATTGTATTGATTTCCCCATCCATTTTGTCGCGGGATTTCTTGGAAGTAGTGTTCAGAGGGATTTTTAATTGAACTACTTTTCGTAGAAATAACTTCTGTAGTAATCGCAATACTTCTGCTTGTACCCGGGCTAGGAAACGAAGCATACATCGAAGGTTAAGGTTATTGAAAACTCTTTCTCTTCTTATTTTGTGCGCTCTCTTTCAAAATAATTTAAAAGTGAGTTTTTCGTGTTCTAAAGGATACTGAACTACTGTTTATAAATTGAGTAGGTTTATGAGGGATTTGCCAAGACGTAGAAATTGCGGTATCGATATTGTAATCGATAACCACGGGCTAACTTATACCACGATATTCTTTAAATCTTTCTGAAGAGGAATTTGGAATAAAATTTGGCGACGACCCCTGACGGCGATAATTAAATTGACTTAAATAGGCCAAATACGCACATGCATTGGCTTTACAATTTCTCGTAAAATTCAACTGATGTGCATGAAAAACCATGGAAACCTTTTCACACTCTAAAAACAGGTATCCCATGAATACGTAGGTCACGAAATTGTGCGACTGAGCCACTACGACCATACAGTCGCGATCGAAAAATTTGTGTGTGCATAATTTAACGAGGAGGGTGTCTAAAGGAATGAAAATTTTAGCTTGAGGAGAATACCAGTGTTTCCAACCACTCACCCTGCGAATACCAAGTGTTCAAGGTGATACTGTGGCCGCCGTAAAAGAGGTTGATAGAGCGGAGGTGGTTATGGGAGAAGCCGTACAAATGGCAGAGGGATGTTAGGGGTGGTCGTCATTCACCTCTCGTATCAAAGTTTTGGTTTCTTTTTCACCATGTATCTAAGAGTTAATTTCATCAAATTCCAAGGGTCCATACGGCATTCATTGCAATTCTAAAGTGCAGCTTTTGAAAATAACAAATTCGCAACAGAAATTCACTCTGGTTTTCGTAACCCATCAGAAACTTGGTTAAAAATTTTTTCCATGTTATGAAGTATATGAGTTCCATAATCTGGAGTGGCGTTATCATAATAGACGACTCAAATCCATCCTCCGATAATATTCCCATTCAATCATGTTAAATTTTTTTTTGTCATTTTTATCTTGTGAATTAAAGCTGTCACTTATATTTGCCTTATTCCTTTTGTGAAGTAGTCATAAAAAGAACCGGTTTGAGCTTGAAGCATCTATTAGCAACCTGTACCCACGGAGAGGGAATGAGGCTAGACGAGATGAGGAGTTGACGGAACTGATGAAATTAGAAGACGCGACTGTTCATCAATTAGTTGCAAAGACTGCTTTAAAACACACTTAAACTTTAAACACAAGTTCTTTGACAAGTCGATGTGCGAAGATCAAAAGGTCGAGTCCTTCAGTGAAAGTTTCAATGGGTTTCACACGAAAGAAGGAAATCTTTGTCGAAAAAAATGCCAGGGATTTAATAAACTTGACAATCACCGTCGATGGATGCAGAGTTCATAAGAATGTAAAATATTCATTAAGAGAACGTCATCAAAGTGTGAATGATTAAAAATATATGAAATAAAGAACAGCCCTAATAGTAAATTTTATAGAGTAAAACAAAGTTTTATAATACCACCGAAAGGTGATACTGTGTCTATAAATAGTAAATAAAATACTAACTCTTTACTCATCCGAGAAATAAGACATTCTTAGGATTTATTACGCTGCATTTCAAAATGAAACAAAAAGGTGAGAAATTGATTACGTTTTCATTTCACTTTCATGAGGTTCATGAGGATTTCATGAGGTTTCTAAGGTCAAGATTATTCGGGTTTATAATATTAAAGGTGGCCCGTAAATAATTCTAATGGCTCGAAATAAATCATAGTCTCGTAGACAATTTTGCTGTGAATAACCAGTAAATTCTGACTGTAAATGAACAATTTATTTATACCACATGTGGTGGAATTGAAAATCATCTATAGGTAATTTACATGCATTCTGGATTTTACTAACTATTGTCAGTCAATTCTGTAACCGTTAGCATATTTTACGTCGTTTTCCTTTGACACATGTAGAACTCAGTTAGATGGGGTAGAGGAATCAACTTATTCGCCGATTTCTTCTAAAATCCATTGGAAATATAGATCCTTGAGATTGTCTCTACAAAATATTCATAAAAATGATCGCGATAGATTCCAGGACTAGACGCTTCGAGAATTCTTTTTTTCTGCGAACGATAGATTTACATTTAAGCCCTGCAAACCGCCAATGGCGCGTGGCAGGGGGTGTAAAACACCTATATCCCTAACTAACCTGGAAAGCTATTAGCTTCTTTAATTCTTCGCGGGGAAACGACCAGAAATAACTATCCGTCCTGGCGACTATTTCCCTGTATCGCTTTTTTGTTTTCTTTCGAAGATTGCGTACGTTACTAGCTGGAATGAGAAAATCAACTATCTCCTCCCCGAGATCCGTAGTGACAAACTTATCGAAAAGCTTCCTACGGTATTAAAGTCTTCTATCACTAAGCGAGTTCCATCCGAGGGATTCTATCATAGCCGAAACACTGCTGTCAAATCTGAAATTTTCCTTAACGAACCTAGCTGCCCTACGTTGAACTATCTCAAGATGGGATGTTAATCCTACTTCGTGGCTAAACTTTGCATCCTATTCGCCTTACCTACTATGCTTTGAATATGCTCCTTGAAGGAAAAACCACTACTGAGCGTAATACCTAGGTATTTATGATGCCTCACAAACCCCAACGGATATCATGAAATAATATAGGGTGTGCGGGTAACCTTGGCGGAACGCGTAAAAGTCACAGATACGTGAAAATAACCGATAAGGGAAGTGGAGTTATGGTGCGAGCACCCCCTGCCACACACCAAAAGTAGATGACTACATGAGTAGATGCAGATAGTAATGGAGAACTCATGTTATTGAACAACATTTTACCATTCAGGGAATGAAATTTTTGCTCTGTATTTCGTAGGAGCACATCGCTTACGACCCTGTAATAGTAAAGAAATTTAATTGTGATGTGGTATCGAATTCTATGGCAGGAAACCTGAAAACCAATCTCCAGCTATAATCAGTGCCTGAGTGCTATTTTCGAGGTTTTTTAGGTCGTAGATGAAAGCTGTACGCGATCAATTTTCGAAACGTTTACCTAATACCCTTAAACTACTTGAATGTACCCGAAGAAAGCGATCCTAGCTCCACGCGGCTTACATAACACAGCAGAAGGAGATAAGTAATTGAAGCGCCGCGCCGAGAGTCAAACTGATCGACCTGTTCGTGGCGACTCAACCCGAAGTGCCAGCGGAACATGGCCATGCGGCCAGAGTAACACCAAGGAGCGCCATTTTGAAGAACGTTGAGTTTATAATCGTTGCATTCCCCTCGTTCATTCCTGTATCGTGGAGTTCGAACTTCCCTCGGCTGCGGGCTTTCGCTGATGCCGAAATGCGCGTTTTCAGGAAGAGTCTGATTGGAGAGGAAGAGGAGATTGGATGGAAGAGGTCTTTCTCCGAGCAGATCGATGAATGCAGTCGCATCTGCGCGCTATCGAGTCTCGTGCTCATTGGCTGAGTGCTTCAACGACGCTACACGAGGATTAGTGATCATTTGAAGGAAGGGGATGAGGGTAAAGTAAGAATACGCGCCACCTCGGATAGGCAAGCATGAGCTATCGAATTATATTCCATTACTGGTGGTATATTTCACCACTTGTAAATTATGACTGACGAATATCATACTTAATATAAATGTGAACCTTAAAAGGCTCATAATTCATCGCTAAAATAAAACTGCCTTTTCACTGCTGTTTGTATCTCTGTAAACTCATCAGGCTGGTAGGGTTCCCAGACCTTCAACCAATAGTTATCAAGAGCTTTTGGAGATGGAATGGGGCTTAAGGTGAGGAGTGAAGTATTTTATCTTTGTATTTTTCTCTGAGTCAGAATGCAGTAAGTGGAAGAAGTAATTATAAGTGCTTCACAAAAATTCTACGAATGATACTTTTTAAAATATTTAATTAAAAATTCCAAAACAGGAACCAATACTCAGTAACCCTCGCATTTTAGTAGTTTTCACGCTATTACAGCAAAAAACAGGACTGAGAAAAAAGTAAGTGAATTAAAGTGAATATAATGGTGCGTTTATGAGGTTGGCAGGTGAGCAACGAATATCGAATTAATTTCATCTGAGTACCGAATTTAGTTTCAAATCGCCTTTCATTATTTTCGACGGAATGGAAATGATGCCCTAACTTGAAATGGACGTAGGGAGAATAAACGTAGATATTAACATTGAAAAGTATGAATAGGGAAAGGAAATTGAAATAATAACAGCAATACAAGCAAATAATAGGTCATCTCTTAACCCATTTGGGTGGCTCGACAGTATGTTGCTCGGGTATCAACAGTGATACGTGTACATACGCTTTAAGCCACCAATCAGCGTGTGTGAAGGCCTATACTTCAACTATCAGTCTTATGCTTACACTGTCAAACACTTATCAATTACTTTGGCAAAATTAATGTCCATTGAAACGAAACCAACATATTTGCGTGTTATGTTACCACCTATGCTTCCACCAAAGTTTTCATCGTTATTGACGGACGAAATTGAAAGTTTTCCTGGTCGGTGAAGGAAGAGGAAAGTGTTGAAACGGTACTAATTCTATCACAGATGTACATACATACAAAATATGGATGACTGGATATCGTCAGATTCCTTACTTTTATTCATTTTAGCTATCGTATCTGTCACTACTGATGGTTTCTTGACTCCATTTTTCCTGAGTTTTCCATAGTCTGTTTAGGTACTTTTCCTGATTAAGAAAAAATCCAATCTGTTTTCCATTATTAATTCCCCATCTTTATCTAATTTGATGTGTGAATTTACCTCTTTTTCCATCTTTGATGGCCTTTAATTATCATTCATACCCACTTTGCCCGAATGATCTTATAATTTTATCGTGCATTTTCATCATTCCTAAATTAAGGTTTGAATCTTTAATGTCACTGGTGACCCACCACAAGTTCTTATCACTATTATATCTCTACCCTTATGCCTCTTCCTAACAAAAAAGTGATCGGCTAGATAACCTGTATTTCCTAGCTATTTTCTCTCCAAATGAGCTGTAACATGGTTTTGGTGGTGCAAAGGTTCTTCGGAAGTTTACCCACAAGAAGTCTAAATTATTTTGTTTTCTGTCAACTTGATTTGTTAATCAAAATTTTCTCATTTTCTCCGAATTATTATCTTGCTTAACAATTGCATTCTCTACCTACTACCAAAACTTGATTCCTTCCCCCTTTCACCATGCCAATCGCCTCTCCATAAACCAAGTTTATCATCTTCCATCCAATCATGAATCAAGCCCAGCTCATTCCCAAAGTGGTCATTCGTGGGTAAGCACATCTAAAAAATCGCAGCGTTTACTGACTCTGTCTCAATTTCTACTCCCAATAGCTGGTTGTTACTTATTAACTCAGTGGCCACCATTGCTTCTCCCTTGTTCTCGTTGAACACTATATCAACTTCTAGTATCAGGATGTAACATTTACGTATAACTCCTTGATTAGTATTTCTTTCAATGAAAATTATTCTACGAATATCATAAAAAACTCCCAATTTTTCCACCGTACTTCGCATAAACATTAGCTATTAGCGTAGAATCTCTTACTGTCCAACTTTGTTTTGTAGCTTTCCTAAACATCTCCTAACGCTCGAAGTCCAGTCTCGGTATTCCATGGCCATCACCTCTCACCTTTCATGGTCGACCGTTGATCAAAGATTTCGCTAAATGATGACCGAAGTGGCCCCACTCTGCCGTGCGCGAAACTCTCCCTTCATGGCTCAGTATCGTTCAATCTATATCAGGTATTAACATTCGGGAAAATTATGAACGTGAGATAACTATTCGAGAATATTCTCCCTTATTTCCTTACAAGAGCGAAAGTGTATTTGTTGGGAAAGTGGAAAGCAGAAGGAATTCAGGAATAACAAAACCGTAATTCCCTAGCAATTCTTAGGATCAACGTATCTCGAATAATGTATTGCGTGGTGCATAAGTTTGAGGGGAGAGGAAATTCTAGGTTCACCCCTTCAACTCCTTAGTCCAGTTACTCGTGGTAACAGCGCATTGTGTGGCTGCGGGCAAAGGATCCTTGAAGGTTCTCTTTTCCAGATATCGTAGGATTCTCTCGAAAGTCTTGGAGAAACCGACGTAAGCGTTTGACGGAAATGTTCGGTATACCTAGATAGAATGGTGTCACATTTTGAAAGAGCAGTGGATTTGAGTTGAAATTGAGAATTTTCTGCATTCTTTATTGGGTGACACAACTTTCTACCCCCTTATAAAATGTTCGCATCTCTTATGTACTGACGGTTATAACACATTAATAAAATATTTACGGTTCTTAAAATGAAGACAACAAATTAATTGTGACTCGGTTAAGTTAACTTGTCCTATCTATAGTCACCTTCCTCCTCTAACAGAATACACAGTAGACTGTCTGTACATACAGACTGCAAAATTATACAAATTTATTAAAGAATAAATCCATTTGCGGCCATTTTAATTGAGGTATAGACGTTGAGTGGACTAGCGTGACCATATCCTTCCTTTTTGTACGCCCAAAGCCCAAAACTAGACCTAAAACACGTATGACACGGTCCAATTTATTGGCCAATGCATTCCAGATTGGATTGTGTCCCGCTTGTCACATGCTAATTTCCAACCCAATCCCAATTCCCCTATATTTCCGACAATTTCTCACCCAATATGGCAATTAGAGCAAGTTCTATTTTCGCTGGCCAATCTTCAATCAGAAGTGAGCTTTGTCGTGGCCTAGTGTCCAAAACAAGAAGCTTCCTAAAAACATCCGGTTCTTCCTTGTTGTGAAAGTATTGAAACGTCCGGTACCGGCTATTAGAGTGGCACGTTGGTTTCTTGAAGATAATTCGAAATATTATTCGACAATGTGGACGAAGGAGTTTCGCGTTGCTTATTCATACTATTTAATAAGGTGGAATGTGGCGTACTCGTGCGGGACATTTGAGCATTAATGTAGCCAATATTGGAGACAATATTGTTCTCATCATGCCAAACATATCGCCCAATTTCCTACCCGATATTGGGCTGCTTGGTTGTGTCAATTATTGACCGATTTATTTGACAATAAATTGTACCTTGTCATACGGGCTTAAGCCCGACAAACGGGAAACCTTGCCAGGTTCGAGCCCAAACCCGTGTAGACCTTTAAAGTGGATTACAATAAATGTAGTCTTTACATGTTGACCATTTCAATGAGGGAGACTCCACAAGGAACTAAGTTACTGCTAGATTGACTCTCCAGGGCAAAGGAACATCTTCCAGGGATCTGATTTGGAAAGTAAGATTCCGAAGCAACCGAAACTGAGGCTCATCTTTCTCACAGAAAAAAGATAATTTAGCGTTATTTTTAATTGTTGTTTCATATCCATTTATCCCCTCACTCCTGCCACTGAAAAGTATACGCAAAATGAATTCCTATATTTCGATTATTTTTAGCGCTGGAACTTTAAATTTACAACGAAGAGAGATTATTTAACTCCTTTTCTTCAAAATGAAAACATTTTTGCCTCATCACTAAATATCTGGGTAATTATTAAGGAATTCAGTCATACATTATATACATTATAGTATATATATTAGTTTCCGAAAATGAGTTTTCTAATTATTTAATGTCTCATTTCACCGTTAGGTTTGGATAGATAATAGAAGACGCGTCTATTCACAAAAACTATCAATATTCGTCACCTTCATCCAAGACACGTCTCAAAATCTAATAATTATATCTTTGAATCTATCATTAATTAATAATATATTATTAAGTTATAATCTATGAATTTAGTCATTATAAAAGTATACTGGGAGTTCCTATAAGAAACAAGTTTGAAGAAATACTTATGAAAAGTGTAATTTTATCATTAAGGTATCTTCGTTTTTTAAAGTTGAAAATAAAATACACTGCATTGAAGACTCCTTAAAGTATAGCATCAGAAACCTTTCGTTACAAATTTAGGCACTGGCACTGGCAGTACTTGGGCTGCACATAAGTGTTTCACAAGTTTCATTTATGCTAAATAATGTCACACTATTTTTTCAGTTATCGAATAGAAAAGATCTATCGTTTATTGGTAGTGTTCCGCGGCGTTCAGTTTCCGAAGGTATCTAAACCCCAAATTCACTTTCATTTGTCCATTCATAGGATTTTGATGCAGAGTCCATGGTTATAATGTATTTTCCATTCTGTTAGGATTTATATGCTAAGACACTACCAAATCCATTGCAGAGTCCACCACAGAATTACGTAAATTCAGACGATAATCGTGTATTATTGATGAAGATGCATATACCGGTCTGTCTACAGTAGGAATGGCAAACCTTTCATAGCCAATACGTCAATTGTTTCATCTATGTAAATCCCCGTATAAGCCTCCATAATGTCTAATAAACTATAGTAATAAGTAAAAATAAATACACTCCCTAGTATTCAGTAGTAGGTTATGTAATGTGTGTAGGTAGGTGTACGATATTTGCAATTAAATAGGTAAAGTGAGTACGAAATTGATTTTAAATATATCCTCTAGTTTCATTGCGCCACGTATAACCATCTATTGCAATACTTTTAGCTGATGACCCATAGGTTATCCATCACTAGTCTACGGTATTAATCCCGGAGGGCGGATTCAACCTCAAATCCTCCACTATTAGCTACCAAAAGAGATGACGCGGGAAAGAGATATACTCGGCGAGATGAGGAGTGAGGCAGTTTGTCCTTCCTTTCCTCAATGAGCCAGAATCAGTGGAAAAGGTGCACGCAGGTGCAGCACAATGACTCTGGGTGTAAAACTTTTCGTAGCATTTACTAGAGAGTGACCAAAATTAATGCCATTATTCAGTAATGTAAAACCTCGATATTTTTATATTAAATAGATACCGATAAATTCCTCTGTATTTTACTATTTACAGTCTTCATATCATCACAGTAATGAGCAAGAATTAGTAAACGAAAGACATATTTTTCCTCATTCCTCTTCAAAAGACAAACGAAAACATTACATTCATGAATCTATAAGGGATCTATAAGAAATTATTCTCTTCCGAAGAGAGTTATCCTTCTCTCCCGAAGAGGGCAACATAGTTATCGAAATACGTATTGAGAACAATACTTGCGACCACTGAGAACCATAACCCCTGCTGGTTGGAATTTTTTAACGATTAGTCTGCTCGCAAACAACGGCTTTTTGGAGCTTTCTTGAACTCTAATGATTACATTCATGAGGATAGGTTTACAGTAACTTTTTTATAATAGGGTTACCTTATTGGTTTTCATTCTATAAATATTTAGGTTTTTTCGTGTTATTTTGTCTGCTTTTTCGCGATAACTGTTTAGGTACAATTGTAACTCAGTATTGGGAGGAAAATATCATGAAAGGGTATTACTATTCTTTCCGCAATCAAAACAATTGTTTATCAGTGTGAATGGCGAATAATTTCCCATAGTTTTAGCTCCTGATATACGTATCATACCTTTCCCTAACGTTTTATCACATATGGCAAAAGGCAAAGGAGAAATATTTCATTCGTCAGAATATCATAGTAAGCCATAAGTATCCACTTACAATCGTGTAAGTTACTGGTAACCATAGTTTACTGTTCGGAAAAATTCTTCATGGAAACACAATTACATTTCAAAGTCTGATTGCTAATCCTTTTAAGATGAAGTTCAGAAGACCCTAACCATTAAAGCGATTCGTAGGGCGCTTTCGTAACTTGAACATTTTTCAAAATAGGGACAATTTCGAAGATTATCATATAATATAGCACCCATACTAGAGAGGGTAGCACCAGCGAATGGGTAAGTGGGTTCCGCAATAATATCCTTCCTTACGCGCGCTCTCTCGGCTAAACATTGAACTCCTATGGCTTTTGGCGCTCGTTTCGTTAAGTTTACTTCCACCGACGGTTTTCAAACTTTTATGGATGCGATACACCGACGTCAGTTAAAAAGTTTGGAAGTGCATGAAATCAATATTATTAAAACATAAACATTGATTTCAATAAAACCACTTTAAGATAGCTCTTTAGACGTTCATATTTCTCTTTGAAGTTCACCAAAACAATTGATTTCAGGTAAACTCTCATATTTTCTCCTTCATTTCTGCAATATTTTAAACATAGATTCTGTTGAAATGCATGAAAGATTGCGATTAATGTGCACGTTTAATCTCTGTTGCCCTAGTGCCCATATTATTCTCAGTGGGATAGTAGTCTTCATCGCAATTAGAAAATTTTCAGTCTTATTCCTGATGCATCTTAAGTAGATTCTAAAAGAAAATTATCGCTGCATAAATCATGCTGGCCGAGTTAGTTCTTATTTTGATACAAGTATCCTCAATTACTCTGATTTATTTCTTTTTATCATGCCATTCTCCCAGTGTCAAACCTGTAAACCATACTCTAATTTCAAACTTACTTATGATGCAGCTGCTGAAGAAATATCAATCTTCTTGCCTTTCACTTTTGAGATGGTTGAAATTTGAATTGTTAGTGATCTTTCTCTCTATCAATATTTTTTATACTGCTTTTCTGTTACCTTAATTTTCTTTCTCTTTCTGATACACATGGCAGATTGAAAACACCTAACTTTTTGATTCTGTTTAGAGTAATTTAAATAACTCTCTTTAGCTAAAATTGATGTAATATGTTTAGCTCTGTCTAAATAGGTAATATCTAAAATTTAGTTCTTCTTGAGCATTAATGTAGCCAATATTGGAGACAATATTGTTCTCATCATGCCAAACATATCGCCCAATTTCCTACCCGATATTGGGCTGCTTGGTTGTGTCAATTATTGACCGATTTATTTGACAATAAATTGTACCTTGTCATACGGGCTTAAGCCCGACAAACGGGAAACCTTGCCAGGTTCGAGCCCAAACCCGTGTAGACCTTTAAAGTGGATTACAATAAATGTAGTCTTTACATGTTGACCATTTCAATGAGGGAGACTCCACAAGGAACTAAGTTACTGCTAGATTGACTCTCCAGGGCAAAGGAACATCTTCCAGGGATCTGATTTGGAAAGTAAGATTCCGAAGCAACCGAAACTGAGGCTCATCTTTCTCACAGAAAAAAGATAATTTAGCGTTATTTTTAATTGTTGTTTCATATCCATTTATCCCCTCACTCNTATGAATGCAGCTGCATTAATTTTATTTAAAATTAGACATCAAGTGATAAATTTTACAATTTTATGGTTTCCTGGGTATATTCAACTAATATCAGAGTTCAGATTTGTCATTTGACTTATGATCAAGCTCATCTTATTTATTGCTTCATTTTCATAGTGGTTGATATAAAGTTACAATAAAGAAACTTCCCATCATTCAAATTTCAGAATATACATTTGGCTCCATGTAATCAATCTGTAGCTTCAAGTTTGAAGGTTTCATTTAGTGAAAAAAGGGACTTCATTCAAATCCAATCTATTTCCCTCCATAATATATCATTCATGTCAGCATTCCCTGAATAATAACTGTCTTAATAATGTTAAAATCCAACCACATTTTAAAATAACCAAGATTTTTTTCTACTTCCAGATGAAATGATACGCAGTTCCAAAATCAGCACTATAGTTATGTTGTGGAGTTAAGAAATTGTCCAGAACTAAAAATGGTGAGTTTTTATAAAAAAAACACTTATTTTTTGCATTAGGCTTGTAACTCACTATAGCACAGCTTTAGGTTTTGTTTTACTCTTTTATGAGGAAAGAGAAGGCAAATAATTGCACTAATTAAGTATATTCTAATGAAAATAATAATCAGGACCAAATCTGCTTGAAGTTTAGACTTTGAGGTGTACTCTTACAATTAACATGTGCTTATATACTTGCTTATTTTGGAATTTGAATTTAATTCCTACTGTTTTGAAAGTATAGTAAAAAGGGATGGGTTAACTTTTCCATTCCACTAAGTATATCATTGACTCATATAAGATGGCAACTCACATTTTTGTAATCGTTGTTATTTGTGAAAGGATAACAACTTATGCATATTTAAAATAGCATCTGTGCTCCCCCCACATACATGGTAAATTATAACACATAGATGTTAAAAATGCCCTAAGAGTACTTTGTCATGCCACAAAGTTGACTCCCCTGACTTGTGTAACATTACTTTATTGACAAACTTGCTCAATGATTTTAATAATGTCATTTTCATTGACTTAAAAATATTTCACTCTTAATAGCATGTTATTAGATGCTTCTGAGCTCTCAATTTACACACACATAACCTCATTTTCTACGTTTCTGACTTTACACCTAATTCTAGGGAGGTTAGATGACTCCAGATCCAAAAGAATTATATTTAGAAGTTGCAGCATGTTGTCAAAGATGATGATGTTTATCATCATACTTGTTGGAAGTTCTCCGAGTATACATAAATGAAAGTTTGCTTTAAATCTTGGTTATTAAGAACTAATAGTTGTGCTATCAGCTGATTATTACTTATTTTTTGGAATATTTTTCTATCAATTTGGGGTGTGTATACTCTTGAAACAATGTTATATTATATTATCTAGCATAATGGTGGCATATGGAGGTTTTGTGCGAAGAGATTTTCAAAAGTACACTAATAGAAACACATTGAATGAATACACTGGGTGTGATTGTAGCAAGCATATGACAGTATGTAGGTTAAGGATTAAAGGAAAATCCATCTATTTGTTTTGTTGATGTATCTCAGTTTATCAATAATCCTTGAGAAATTGCCTATAATATCTCTCTCCAAATAAGATTTGCCAACATAAGTCAGAATCTAGCTATTTTAATAGATTAAATCTTATTGATTTATTGCTTTTTGTATTATTTCTTCCTTTGAGTACTCTTCCTTAGAGTTCTTTTCATTGCAAATTTACTTCTCCTTTTAACATAGACTTAATTGAATCCTAGTATAATAACAGTTAATGTTTTGATACTTCAATGTATGCTTTGAATCTGAATCTCCTTAATTAATGATTGATAGCTTCCACTTCATGAATAATTTCTGCAAATTATGATTGATATGAAGTCAATGAATGTAACAGCATTGGAGGATCAGAATGTGATTCCTAAAATATTCTACCATGTTAGTATAAAATAACTATCATAGCATTCATACATTGAATTCATTTTCTGTCATATTTACTGAATAAATAATGTACAGGTTTTCCTTAAAACTTGCCAAAATAGCTAGAAGCTGTTAGATGCATATCTCTGTTGAATAAGTTTCTCCTACTTAATATTTTACTATTTAATTACCCCTAGCTCTTTTATATTTGTTATTTTATGCTGCTATGGGTATTATATTTTAGATACATTCATAAAAATACATACTCTTAACTAATACAATCTCCTACCAAGGTGAGCATGCTATTTGCATTGATCATTTACAATATTCCTCCGAAATATTCTCTCTTTATACATATCTTCACAAAGTAAAGCTGTGTCATTGTCTTTAATACATCCTAACATCTTTTATATGTTCTCTTTTCTTCTTGAAGCTCAGTACATCATTTCAGCATCTCATCTGCGTGTAATCAGCTTTTCCTCAGTTTTCCCTACCTTTAGGAGCATTCAGATTCTCCTCATACTGAATATTAATCATTCCATTCCATATCCTGATTAGTTTGTTGTGGCATACTTATTCATCCTCTCCTTTTGCTGTTCCCTTCATTTGGTAATATGCCTTAACCATAAAAACCTTTTTCTATCTCTAGGACTTCTTCAAGAGTTACCCAATCTATTTTTATAGCATCACAAATGTATTGCTCATAATATTCTATTTTTTGTCACTGTTCCTGTTCCGACTTTACTACCATACTAAAAGACACTTGTAGGATGTGAATTGTTACCATTTATCCAAATGTGTAACATTTGCTACCAATAGCTATGTATTATGGAATGAATGCCCTCTCCACCAAGGGAATCCTCCTTACTCTCTAGATTTCTTTGTCTCTCCCACTTCTTACCTTGCTACCCAAATAGCTGAATTCTTTCATTCGTTCAAATGTGACAATCGCTAATATACCTTAAATTTATCCTCTCTTTTTTGGCTTTAATTAGATAACTTCTTTTTCTTTATTTATGTAGAGGATATATTCTCAAGCTATATTCTATAGAGGACAAATTATTAGTTCTTTTTCCTTGTAGGCATGTATCAGGACATTGTTTCTAATTACAGCATGCTTCTTGTTTATTTTTGTGTATGCTCATCTACTTGCATCTTCTGATAAAATTTATTTTCTGCCTTCTTATAAGCTCACCCTAATATTTTCCATGGCATCCTGCTGCCTTCAACATCATTAACAGGTTTTTCTTCAGGCATAAAGGCAATGAAAGTTGGTTTATCTTATCATTCTAATGTACTTATAATTAGAGGTTTAGAAACACTCTGTAAGCCATATTTTGGCAGATGGAACTTGCATTTGGAGAACAAATGTGACTTCCATTTGCCAACATTGCATTGACACTTGCATTTGGAGAACAAATGTAACTTCCATTTGGAGGACAAATGCAACCTCCATTTGCCGACATATGGTTTACAAGCTAAGAATAGCAATTTTAGATATTGGGATGGATTATTCTGAAAATCCATTGATACTTCCCTTCTCATAAAAATCACTGAGAATTTTTTAAAGCTCATTGCCAGAGCTTTATATCTATGAATAATTTCATAGGTATTTTGCCAGTCCTTGGCTCTATTTTGTGTCTTTCTTTTCTCTGCAACTATAGAGTCACCCCCAACAATATCATCACCTCCCTCATATTTATTTATCTTAACTTTTTATTTATTACTCAGCTAATTACATCAAGACCATCTTAGAATGCGGTTCTGTATATACATGCTGTAAGCATCTTTAAAAGAACAACAATTCTTTGTCAATAAGAGCTGACATTTTCCTTGTGTTCATAGAGGTAGCATCGCACAGTGTTGCGTTCAGATTTTCTTTTAAGAATATTATGTTGCACTTCTTTGTACAAGTCACAACTATTTATTGTATGATATGGATATCAGCCCAAAAGTTCCAAATCATTCTAATTTTTCCATTAGAGATCTTTATTAGCCCATTTCATCCAATTTTTTCTGGCCTCACCTTCAATGAAATAAACACTTTGTAACTTTCACAGAAGGTGTGTGCTGTGAATTTCTAAAAGGTCAGACTTTATTATATCAATTTTATTCTCTAGCTACTATTGCCTTTTGGCTGATTTAAATTCTTATCATTTTGTTGAATTATCTGAAATTATAATGAATGACTAGTCTAACTCACAGGAGTCAAAGAGATAATTATCTCATGGTGAAATAATCTCATTGAATAACCATCAGCAAACAGGAAAAATGCATGTTATGGATATCATCCCAAAAGTTCCAAATCATTCCAACTTTCCCATTAGAAATCTTTATTAGCCCAATTCACATATTTCCTGAAGTGTATCAAAACAAAACTATCGCAAGAGAATGTTAGTGTACTATTAGAATGGCACTGATGTTCCCAATTTTCGAAAATTTCCTTTTGTTCAGTGCCAGAAGCTTATAATTCAACCATAAGAAATTCTTGGGGTGTATATTTAGCTGATGTAGACAGTTTCTCTTTTTCAAGTTCAAAGTATAAGAAATTGTAACATGAAATTATGAGTTGTTCGTAGTGACAGGAAATTAATTATAGAGGCTATTTTTATCGAAAGAATTAGTTTGCACACATTTTTCTGCACATTTCCTATACTATGAATGTTGAATTCTTTCTCACCTTCTACACAGAACTACTCCCATGCTCCCTCAATTTATTTTACATTCTCTAAATAATCAAATTTCACTGTATTTTCTTATTCTCTTACGATATGTTATGATATTTTTTAAGCCTTAAGAAGTCGATTTTTATAACGCTACAGGCTTTGGAGTTCCTTATTGTATTTTTCTTCAGCTTTCTTTGTCTTTCAATGAGTTATTGCGATCTTTGTTGTCCATGATTTCTTTCTTTCTTCCAAGCAAACTCCTAATACACATTCAATCCTTCCATTATTTTGTTTTAGTAAATTTTTATACGGCTCTTTTTAAATTTTGGTCCCGCTCTTTTCGTTTTTGCCTTTTTCTATTTTGCTAATACTCCAGTCTTTAATGTCGTCCAAATCACTCAAACATGATTATAAAAATCAATGTATTCGTAAAATTTGTGTTTCAGAATTGGTTTCCCTGGAAACCATTTTCCTGGATGAAATTCTCAATATCTTTACCGTGTACTGTTGAACCGAGTAGAAAATCCGCAAGGAATACAGTTTTGATCATCAAGCACTTAAACGCATTAAACACGATTACAAACTCATTGCTATATGTTTGAATTATGATATCGCGCCCTTTGGTATTACATCGCGCTATTTAAGAACTAGTTTGACGAGCAAGAAAGATATCCTTTGGACTTTCAAAAATAACATTTCATCTATTTCGGAGCGTTTGTTTCCTGATACATGTAATTAAAGAAGTCCTAGCGCAGCAACCCTTTGAGGGATAGGGCCTATCCCGGCGAAATTTGACACGTGGTCAGCACATCGACTCCCATGCTGTCGTATTTTGCTTTTCGGGACCTATTAATTCTGGTACCTATTAATTCTGATATCCACGTTCATCTCAATGCTGGGTGAACACTGATAAATATTGATCTCCACCGGGAATCGAATCCGGGACCGCTTTCACCAAAAGCGAATGCGCTACCACACGGATATCCGGGAGCCCTGTATAGAAATAGGAGCTGATTTTAGCTCATAGAAGTGTGCTTATTCTGAATCAAATTATAAAAAGATGACCTGAAAAGAAGGTTAATCGCACGATCGAAGGCAATAAGATCGCCCCAAAAGTGGACCTCCACTCCTATTGCCGGAGGGCCCCGGAGGGATACTGAAGCGCATTCAGCATGATCTAGAAAACATGCCGACCTAGAAGGGCCCGAAGTCTCACTCGCGGAGGCCCCAAAATAGGTCATACATATGTCTCGCCAGAGGCCCTTGGAAGGACCATTTAACGTATGCAAGAAACCCTGAAGACATGCCGACCCAAATGGGCTCCAGTCTTCCTTTTTCAGATCCGTACTTCGCACGGCTGTTCCCACCTGTCCCAGTTTATCGTATATCTCTATTGGAAAAACATTTGTGGCGACTTGGCTTCGAAATAAATTAGGTATAATTTGGAAAATGTTTATGCCGTTTACATATATAAATCATGACCAGTATCGATGTCTCGGGTTACTGCTATCTATGTAATCGGGAAGTGCGTTAAACAGGACCAAACAACAGCTCACATAGCATTTCTCAAGGCAGGACTTTGTTTAGGACAGGCCAATACAACCCAGGATTATTTTTAGTAATGTTTCTACCCTTTTCGTTACATAAGCCACATAACGTAATCATATTGCGGGTGGCTATCCTAAATCAAGTTGGAAAAAACACAGGAAAACGGGTAAGGGTGACTTTGCGCAAGATGGTACGCATCCAGGAAAAATCCCAAGGAAGAATGGACTTGAAAAAAGTCTGACGGGTCCCAATTGCCGGTCGGGTGCTCTGTCCGTTGAGCTATCCCGGCAGAACATTTCGCTAAGGCATTCTGCCGGGATAGGTCCACGGACAAAGCACCCGACCGGCAACTGGGAGACCCGGATTCGATTCCCGGTCCCGTCAGACTTTTTTCAAGTCCATTCTTCCTTGGAATTTAAAATATTGGTGTGACAACTCACTTTTCATAATCACTAATTCTTGCTAACCCATATAATGGGCATAGTACTGTAACGTTTAGAAACAATTCAAATCTTTTTATCATTCATCTGTGTAGCTACTTCTTTACCTTAAGATGACAGTTTTCAGAGCGGCTTAGTTCTGATTCCCATTCTCTTTCATTACAGTCAGAATGTACTTTATAATGGCCCATTATGCTTTACAACAGTCGTTAAATTAGTCTTATCTTAGTTAAATACGTACCTTTACTTATCGTCACATTCAAATATTTAGTAAACGTCCCCTTCATGTTTAGCTAATTAATAATACATATATGTAAAATATGAGCACTCCAACAAAAACAAAAGAGATAAGATAATAGCGCTATTTCTACACCTCTCTGAAGTTTATTTAGCAGTATCTGAGGCTGTGCCAACAATGGCATCCTGTGACTGGTATCGATAAGAATAGGTATCGAAATGAATGTCTCGTTTTAAAAATAATCCACTGCATGACGAAAATCATTCGACATATATTATATCCTATAGGTCCACTTGTTAAATAAAGCAAGCCTTATCAGAATCAGGTAACATATACGGATATTTATGAGCAAAGAAAAGATTGTACTCACTAGGTAACGAAAATCATAAGTAAACTCATGAAAAAATATAATCGGGTTCGATCTATGGGACTTACAGGTGTTAAAAAATGTCAGTTACTTTCAGTTTGTGGAACATGTACGAAATATTTGGGTATCATCATCTTAACCCTCTCTAGAAATTTGGATTGACGGTCGCTCCTCAGATTGCATGTAACCACTTACAGAGTTTAATCACATTGGAAGAAACCATTTTTTAGATTAGGCGTTAGGTTTAGAGGTACGAACTTTCCGAGAAACAAACTTTCGCACACAATAACGCATCTCAGAATCGTTTCGTAGATGAAATTACGTTTTATCCTAAACAAAAACTGACTCGCATTGAGAATCAAGCACATTTTACGATACGACTGTGGATTTCCCTCCTTTTCGCCATACATTTGTACTGCTTATCAGATCAACGGCTGACTTTCATTAGTTAAACAGTCTTTCTTCACTTGCTCATATCTAAACGCACACCTTTGACGGATTCATTCTAACTTCATATTCTTCGCTGCAGCAGCTTTCTTATTCTCGGAATTCCATCCACTCTTCACAACTCAGATTCCAGTAATCGATTAACCAAATCCTTTCCTCTCACCTCCACATCTCAAGAATGATATCTTCCTTTGGCTGAATTTACCATCTAAAATTCCCTTCACTTTACGCCTTTCCATCTTTCACGGAGTAAATCGTGGCGCAGTCGATCCTTCGTGTTTGGAATGGAACTTTCATCGAAATGAATTTATAAATTGGAGTTTTCTGAAGATATTCCTTTTCTTACATTGCCATCTGAAATTTTCCCCCCGTATATTTATCTTTTTGTCACCGGATCCAATACCTTTTAATTCAAATAGCTACCCATGTTCATCAGGATACCTGAATCGTTAAATACCGATGTTGCCACCACCAAGAATCGAACCTGGGACATTTTCCCAGGTTGATCACATACAAGTAGGCAACAGGCCAGGTGGTAGTCTTTATTGAGGGGAGAAAATATAAACATAAACTTACCTGGTATTCACACTAATCGGGAGGGAATTCCTTCAAAAATCTCCCGAAGGCAAGTCATACAATTCAAAGTTTATAAGTTCAATTCATAATNATCCTTCTGCATCGCCTTTAGTATCCTATATGTATATATATCTATCTATATATATCCGGGGAAGCGTCTATATATATATATATATTAAGAAAATCAATGACTGGAGACCCATAGAAGGAAGATCAAGAGGCAGGCCTCGTAAAAGATGGAAGGATGGAGTGATAGAAGATCTGAGGAAGTTGGGAGTCAGGAACTGGAGGACCGTCGCTACTGATAGAAACGCCTGGAGAAGAGTCGTGAAGGAGGCCAAGGTCCACGGAGGACTGTAGCGCCAGAGGAAGAAGAAGAATTCCTTCGGCACACTTATTGTTTGAATCACTCCGGACTACCACAATGCCATTATTGCAAATATCTTCTTAGGTAATAAAAAAGCTATTTGCATGCTACAGGAACTTAATTCTTAGCATATGATTAAGACACGAATTTGAGCACATATAACTGTGTGTGTGTGGTGTAAAAACTAAGTACCTATATCTAAATTAGAGCACTGAATATAAAAGAATTGCAAATTTATTTTATGAAAATTGAGCATAACTTGAATGGAAATGACAAAGAGAAGGGGTTTATATTCTTAGCAAAACAAAGGAATCCGAGAGTGTTATGTAAACGTGATGATCATAAAATGGGAATAGAATTATTTTTTTCCACTAGTAGTAAACACTTTAGTACATCACTTTGAATACAATATTTTCACTCGCTGTGATTAGCATTCTGCTGTACTGACGATTTTTTTACAATAGAAATGGAAATTCTCGATGCGTAATGCATTTGGATTGAATTTTGATTTGATTGGCAAGGCGTTTGTAGGATTCGTCTCCCTTTGAAAGGGAAAGGACCCTCCCAAGAGCGCAACATTTTTGCAGTTGGACACATTATTTCTAACCTTTTCAAATTAAAAATGTCAACTACTGTGCGAAATTGATACATTCCGCTTGGAAGATTTCAGATCTTCAGCCAAGACTTAAACAGAGCTAGAGAAAACTTCTTTCTTTACGACATCTCTGCTAAAAAAAGAATGTTTAGTTGTGTTTGCTTTTTGAGTTTACTTAAATCAATATTTCAAATAGCGTCCTATCTAATTTTAATTTTTTACCGTTGTTTCTGTTGTTAAAGGAAATCGGAAATATTCTTTCAGGCTCCTCGGAATGTAAAATTGTCTACCTTTGACTATTACACATTTTTGGGAAAAAGAACTGATTGGTAGCGCTGGACTTCTTACCGGTGAGTTTCCTCGTTTTATGACGGCCTCTTCCTAGTTTTCCTTTACTCTTAACGGATTTTGANAAATTCGCTACATCTATAGAAGATAGGGATTTCTATCGTATGCCGTAAGGATATGTGTCGTAATAGACCCAGGTTCGATGCTAGGACAAATCGTATGTACGTATTATGAATAATTCCTTTAGGTTATTGTACTTGGTGCATGGCAGTCCGTTTATAGCAGGTGAAATGTTGCAGGAGGTGTACAATGCCTTAGTTAATCTATCTTACATTAAGCTTGCAGTATGCAAGCAACTTTTACTCGTATATATATATTCCTTCTCCACACTTACTATTTGTATCTCTATGGACTACCACAAAGCCATTATTGCAAATGCCTTCTTAAGTGATAAAAAATGTATTTGTATGCTACAAAGAACTTAATTCTTAGCATATGATTAAGACACAAATTTGAGAACATAATACTATGTGTGTGTGGTGTAAAAACTAAGTATATATATATATTAGAGTAAATTATGTGCAGATAGTTAACGAGAAGAAAGAATGCATGGTGTGGAGAAGCTCAGTATGTATAAATGATAGCTTGGGATTGGTAAAACTAAAAATTATACATAGTCAATTGAAAGTGTTATTCATTTGCTAAAAAACTAAACTTTATTAATGTGACATTCTTTCTTTAGATTATTTCATTTCAGATAGCTGCCTTTCCAGTTATCCAGATTGCTTAGTTAAAATGAAGCTGAGAATTGGTAATAATCAAAGAGGTAATTTGTATTCAATATCTGATGTTAGCTACAAAACGCCCAAAATAAATTTTAACTAACAATTAGCTAAGTTTATAAATTATTTATAAGGAAATGTGAGTATAAAACCACTGCTGTAGATTAAATCCATTATTATGTAATAATTTCTTTTGTTCTTTGTAAAGGTGGTTTTCTTTCCATATTTAATTTTTTGACGGCAAGAAATGAGCAGATAGTTAAAGAGAAGAAGCAATGCATGGAGTGAAGAAGCTCAGTATGTAGGAATGATAGCTTAACCAGAAAGTATGCATAGCGGTAAAAATTGAAATTATGCATAGTCAAATGTTACTGTTATTCATTTGCTTAAGATTGGAAATGTTTTAATATAGTTTTCTTTCTTTATATTTAGATGGCTGCCTTCATTGATTATTTTCCTGTAAGGAATCCAAGAATAGTTCAGATTATAACAGAGCAGAAGGAATAAATGGTGTTTTCCAGATTAGTAGAAATGATTTTTAAGGAAATGTGAGTATAAAACCACTGCTGTAGATTAAATCCATTATTATGTAATAATTTCTTTTGTTCTTTTTAAAGGTGGCTTTCATTCCTGATTTAATTTTTTGACGGCAAGAAATGAGCAGATAGTTAAAGAGAAGAAGCAATCCATGGAGTGAAGAAGCTCAGTATGTAGGAATGATAGCTTAAGTAGAAAGTATGCATATCGGTAATAATAGAAATTATGCATAGTCAAATGTTAGTGTTATTCATTTGCTTAAAATTGGAATGTTTTAATATAGTTTTCTTTCTTTATATTTAGATGGCTGCATTCATTGATTATTTTCCTGTAAGGAATCAAAGAATAGTTCAGATGATAACAGAGCAGAAGGAATAAATGGAGTTATACAAAATACTATTTATAAATTGTAGCATGGAATTGGTATGGATAGAAATTAGTTTAAAGTCTACTGATGTCTCTAATTGACTCATAGTTAATTTTTTATGAAACACATTTATTGACATTTCCTTTGCTCATTTATTTCATTTCAGATAGCCGCCTTCCTAGATATCCAGATTGCTTAGTTCAAATGAAGCTGGGAATTGGTAAGTCTAAAAATTATATAGAGATCAATGTGCATCTTAACCATTTGTCCAAAATTAGTGTTAAATATATTGTTATTTTTAATTATTTAGGTCACCTTTCCTGCTATTTGTACATTATAAAAAGCAGAAAAAGTCACCTTCAAGACTGTGAGGGAAGAGTACATGGAGAAGCCCAGATTACTATGATCATACGATAGTTTAATGTTGGTAGAGATGGAAAGTATTTTGTCAATTGTGTGCCTTTATTTTTTTATCAGTTAAATCCTTTTATAACATATTGCATTCTTGATTCATTTTCTTTAAAAGGCAGTTTTTTGCTGGTTTTCATTTTTGATTCCGAGTTAAGATCAAATAACAATTGAGCACAAAGACTACATAAGGTAGACATATTTATTATATATATATATATGTGAGTGACAGACATCATTGTTAA
>KZ308705.1:443479-513966 GCA_000376725.2 Ladona fulva | reverse complement strand
TTTTCGATTGATTGTAATAATCCTTGTTTGTACGGACACATCTTGGAGTATCTTCACAAATAACTCAATATACGCTCCCCAACAGTAAATTATGTGAACGTGCACTTGAAAAACTTGGATTCAGCAATAGAATTGTAGTAGTCAACGACGTAGTAGGTAGGGGCGAAGAAAAACTTTGCGTTAGTTAGACCTCATCCTGAGTGTGCGTGTATTGCATGGGACTCTGCCAAAAAGTGTCATATTCGAGAATCAGAGAAGGTACAGAGAAAGCGAATACGTTTCGTAAAATATTGTTACGAAAAATCAATCAGCGTTTCTCAGGTGCTTCGAGGCGCAGGATGGAAAACTCTATAGAAGATTTAAATGAAGGCTCAATTTGCTGAATAAATTCAGAGATTGTACGTTTTTAGGATATGTAGCTTATATTATGCGTCCTCCCAGTTATCTAGGCCATTCTGATGCTGAGAGAAAAAATCAGAGAAATAGATACTAGAATTAGTCGTTTCGGGAAATAATTTTTCCACGAACGATATGCGAAATTAAACGGTTAGGGAAGAAGAGTCATGGTGCATGCACCCCTTGCCATACGCCCAAAGGCAGCTTATAGGGTATATAGGTAGATATAGATTAATTTTTGTTAATTTAAGCTCCTGCAACGCAAATTCTCTTCCAACCGCAAAATGTTTATTGGAGCTGACGCGACACATTGGTGGTAGGATCCCGCCATTCTACAGTTTCCTTCGCGATAGAAATCTGGACAATCTCAATGGAAAATCATTCATTGGATAAGTGATATTTGTGTTTAAATATGGCAGAAATGCCATATAAAATATCAATCAAAAAATATATATTAAATAACCCCTAGAACTTTGTTATCAATAAATACCTACTCAATTCGCGACAAGCAAATATTCTTCTACTCTATAACTATAAATAAAGGACTTGAAATGGATTACAACTGGCTAAGGGGTGTTAAAACTGCTTTCATTCTTCAATTACATTGAAAGGTAATTGTTTTTTTACATAAAGTGTACTTCCTAACCAGATTTGGTGTAGCTTAAACTTTATTTGACAATGTTTTCTCCTCATATACATTATTTCGCCTTTATTAACACCATTGTTACTGAATATAACTTATCTGTTCTACTTATTAAATCGTATTTATCGCTAACTTTTCAAAATTACGAATTTTATTCAAGGATCAATCATAAATCCTATCCGTGGTATCATTTCATCGGACTAATAATACCTCAGAGTTTGTACGGCTGTCAGTCGTTAAAGCATATCTACGTCGGAAATCAGGAGTCTAATGAAATACGTATCCCCTGAGATTTCTATTCCTGTTTTCTTTAAGGTCTCCGACACTTTTTTCCGTTCGTTCCTATCTCCCGTATTAGTATCCAACCGATTTTTCTTAGCAGTCCCCCATAGTTCGGGGAAATTGGCATGAAATTTTTGTATTCAACTTTTAGTCGTAACTTATTTTCCTAATAGATAGATGAGTGAAGCTATCGTGCTGGATTATTTTACTGCTTCTTTAATAGTCCTGTTATTTGGTTCCCTAAAATGTTCGCCATTCCTTTCGGACGTGAGCTCCTTTCCTTGTCTAGCATCTACTTCCTGCTGCTTCTCCTCCCCCCACAATACATTCCTTCTTCCATCCTTTCTACCACAATACCTTATTCGACTGACCTTCCAACGTTTTTTGTAAGAGATCTAAAGGAAGGATTTGTGGCCGCCAAAAGAGTTTATCACATGTTCGCCCATTTCCTTTGTGAGTTATACCCGCCGAAGGTGTCTCTATTTCTGAGTCCATCGAAGCATCATATATTTTGCATCGGTGAGAAGAACTAATTTTTGTTTATGGATGAAATGCCTTTACGTCGTGACTGGCTCCTTCTAAGCAATATACTGATCTATATTCAGATTTAATTTGGTGAATGGTTCAAAAACTTCTCAAGTATTAAATGTGGCTAAGAGAGGATCGTAACCATTATATTCGGAACGATTTTGTGAGAACAAGTCACAGCAACAAATGACAAGTATACTTTGTAAAAGTATGATTTGTCGAATTATCTTTATTTTTTAGTTTTCTATTGCCTTGCCGTTTTAATATAAAAACCATGTTCCATTTTCTGAGTAGCAGATAAGAGCTTACACGTCAGTTTATGATTAAATATAATGTTTATTCCTCTTAAAATCCTCTACGAACGTTTTCTTGGATTCCGAATCACCTTGCCAGAGTTTACAACAACTTTAATACCATCGTTTAAAAGAAATTGTGCTGAGAACAAATTATAAGTCTGTGATTCAAATTGTTCTTCAGTTTTCATTCAGGATGAGTTTTTGTCCTCGTAATCCAGTCGCAGCATTAAAACTCCGCAACTGAAATCATGAATCCATGTTTTCATCCGCTAAAATATGCGTAAGTCATTGGTTCATTCACCATTAAACTTTCCCACTCCATGATTCATTACGTAATGTTTTGAAGCAGTAAGACTTTCCTTGAGTTTTCAATTGGTATTTTTAACCGACTACATTTCATAGGATCTTTTATTTCGTTTAAAGAATAAACATGGGAACATACGCCTTCCGTCTTCCGTCGGGATACCTTCACTTCAACCGAAATGTAAGTATTCACATCATTTTTTTATATTCAACATCTGTTGCTTGCAGTAAGTGATCATCATTTATGAAAATTCATTTTCAATTCAAATTTATCCATTGACGATATTTCTCATCGTTTGAATTTGCTGAGTTAATATCCTCATTTTCATTACTATTAAGGTGTATGGAACGCCAGTTATGGCTTATGTTTAATGCATGTCATGGTGAGTTTTGTTACTTCGCATGATATTATCATCTTTCGAATCCTTTAGTGTCACGCTTTTTTACAAAAAAGTTGCCCTTAGAATTCGTGAAATTAGAGAATAATTTATTGGAGATTGACTTTTAATAATTGATTTACGAGGAAAAAATCTAAGTTTTCTAAATATCATGCGAAGAGAAACGCAAATTAAACTAAATCACCAGTAGGCAATCTCATCAGTTATGCAGATAAGTTAGAAGTTAATTCAGTGGAATGTAGAAGTATTTAATTTCAGCCTCAGCTTGGAAGGGTCTTTAATCACGTACTCGCATTCCTCTAAGCACGCTTTGAAATTTCCGAAAACTAATGCATTGGAACCATCACAAGGCATATATTTTTCAAGGACATTAGGCCTGAGAATTTTTGCAAAAATACGTACGATTTCATTCATTTCATTCAACATTACGTGATCGTGAGTACTTCTCCCTCTTATTGACGAAACTAACCAAGAAATACCATCCCAATTAAAGCTACTTTCACGAGAATTGTCCGTAGAAATATGCGCATTTCACGACTCAATCCGCGCTGATTAACGGCAAACCTTAAAAATCTTTTATTTATGAGTTAATCCGCAGAATTATAATGAACCTCGCCCGGCCCTTATCCGCCACGAAGGGCAGAAATAATTAAAATCCGTTCAATTCCGCCCTGAATCGCCGTTAGTCGAAATGTATTATTTATCGAGGCAGACAGCACGCAATCAGCCACGTTATCAATCCGAAAGGGAATGAGTTAAGCCGTCATTTTCCTCAGTAGAACTCGGCCATCTTAAGCACCTCCGCAGTTAATTTCTCATGTATATTAATTTCGAGAGTAAATAAATTTTCATAAGCGGCTCTAACCAAACACAACGTCAGAAGGAGCCGCACGGGGATGTGGACACAGTCAGGTTATTAAGTCGGGACTTCTGCGCGGGAAACGAATTTTTTTCTTCTGTGAAGCATGAAGGGCCGAATTCACAGTAGCGTGGGGAACAGAAGTACTCATTCGGCCGTCATTTCCGCCACGCTCGGATAGCAAACGCCGTATATCATAGACTTAGAGAACCGTATAATCTCATGGACGTTTCGGATATTTTTTGCCACTTTTAATGCCAAAGCTCGTTTCACTTCTGCTCGGTCTTCATCTCAAAATCGCACCGTGTCCTTATTTTAATATTCCGCGACAAAAAATGTTTAAAACGCCATCCTGTGCAAACAGTTTTGTTTACAATCTGACTCCCTGCTAGCATAACGTATTCTGGGCTGAGGGTTTTGCAATTGCTACCAAGAAATTTTTGGCGATGAAAAAAAATAGATTCCTTCAAATAATAGGGTGTCTCCCACGAGTTGTAATTTAGAATATAATATTTATTTGTTTATTAGCCGTCACAGGATGGTTAACGATTTTTTTTCAGAATGGAATGAATTTAATTGGAACGGCTTCTTCTAGGGCTGAATTAAGGTATCCCAGGCTATAGAGCTAAAATTGAGTTTGGCGCCAAGTATACATTATTTGCTCAGCTAGAGCATAGATTTTCTAATAAAGGCACGCCTATTCCTACAATTATATTATTAAACAATTATTGCAATTATTTCTATTATGTGGCGTCAATGGATGGAATTATCATGGTCTATAGTTGTCGCTATATAGTTATAATTACGCTTAATTGGTGATGATATTCTTATTATGTATGATTTAACATTACAATTTTTTGATCTCCACAATTATCTGTCCTACTACTTCATAATTTATGTTAATATCAACGGAATTCGTATTTAATTGTTTTGTAATAGAAATAAAGCCTAGCGATAGTTATTCTAATAGACTATTGAGCAGGATATTAGCTTGTTTTTGTCACAAGTTAAAATTTTTAAATGAAAGATTCTAGTTAAATAAGTTCCAGATAATTGTCAAGCAAGTTTCATTGCTTCTCTTCAAAATACGTACTTCACAATTAGCAATGCATACACATGCACATAGTTTTTTTTGCTTTAAGCATAACTTCGTAACACAAGATCCGGGTTTAGTTCCCGATCTAATTTGGGTTTCGTATCCTCATTCAATATTTTAAGATTATATTGTTAAAAAAGGATTAGAATCCTTATTTAGTTCAAATTACCATTGCTTCGATCCCCAAAAAATCTTTCGACAGTCGAAAAACTGAAAAATGTTTTATAAACTGCCGTGAAATGATACCGCTTGCCTTCCGTTATAGTACGCTTAGAAAAATCTCCACCGCCATTTTTTAGGCCGATACCATCTGCATAATCAAGAAGCATACTTTACTCAGCTTCGAACTTCATTTACGCCTACGGAGGTCTCTCGTATCACTCAAGCGAAACTTCCGTGACCAATTTTCATTTCCGTTTCGAGATCCACCGCCACCGTGCCACACTCTTGTTTCAGCCCCGCTCTCGCTAACCGGGCCAAAATCATCAATCTTTTATGCGCGTTTTGTTATATCCGAGACACGTCTTAGATGAGAAGTTTCGTAGGGGAGAGTAAAAAAACAATCCCCGTATAAATCCACGTATCATAAACTCCCATCTCTTGCTCGGGCGGAATACCCGGCAATTATTTCTGTATCTATCATTCCCGTGGCTCTTCGCATTCGGAGAGGAAAATAGCCACGGAAAACAGGACGCCGCAGAGTTTTTTCCCCGCCTTATCCCTCCGTGGGTCAACCTAAAAAATGAAAATCTTCCCGAGCCTCTTCCATTTCTCATGGGCGAAGCGTATCTATTCGGTTCCGTGGGCAAAAAAATCCGAGGCGAGAAGCCCGTGAAGTGGAGGCGGCTTGTTTCTTGTGCTGCTGCCTCGGATTTTATGCATCCCCATTTCTATTCATGAGTGTCCTTCTTTATTAGCCCACGTTTTAATTTCCCTTTCTTTCTTCGAGGGTTTTTTGATCAGGTGATCATTTTGGGTGCCGCGATTCGTTTATGTTCGGGAAGGGCTGAAATAAGAGCGAAGGGATTGCGTTGGTGAGGAGAGTTTTATGAGGGATCCGAGCGAGATTTTGCAACGGTAAATCGTCGAGGTTCCACTGACAACTTACCTGTATTCGAAGCTTTATCCTTGAAAGAATATAATGTGGTCGAAAGTAGTGGTATAACGTTGTCTGCACTCAAGGATATTAAATTCATGTAAGCTGAATGATCGGCGATATTATTCCAGAGTCACCTAAGTATTTTAAGAAGGAAATGGATCCGTATAAAAATTTAAAAACTTTTGTATAATCGCAACCTAATTTAAAAGAAAATTACGCAAACGAAATTAACCTTAAAAGGCATTCCTTTACCTGTCGCGAACGATATTAAATTCGTGTGAGCTGAATGATCTCCTTCTAAGTCTAATGATATATATATATATATCATTAGACTTAGAAGGAGATCATTCAGCTCACACGAATTTAATATCGTTCGCGACAGGTAAAGGAATGCCTTTTAAGGTTAATTTCGTTTGCGTAATTTTCTTTTAAATTAGGTTGCGATTATACAAAAGTTTTTAAATTTTTATACGGATCCATTTCCTTCTTAAAATACTTAGGTGACTCNGGAATTATTTTATGTAGAGCTCTCAAAAAATGTCAAAGCAGAAATAAATAAAATTAATGAAAAGTACCTTTCCTGAATATTTTAAATTCGCATCGCCCACTGAATTTTTATATTAAATCATTTCACTTCCGCGTTTCTCATATGCCTGAAGCAGAACAGAAATAAAGCCAGAGAGACTTGGCCAACGAAGAAAATATTTATTGTCGCAATCAATAATCCCCAATTTTTCTCCCTTGAATGAATAACGGGGAATTTCGATTTATTTTCTGTAATTTCTCATTATATTTTCTAACTCCTACTAGATCAGCGGAAAATGAACTTATTTACTATGTACATTTTAAATTTCATGAATGTAAGCTAAATTTTAAATTTCCAGAACACTAAAAAATATGAAGGTTGGTGTTGCTGAAAATCTTCGAGAACCCATTCCGATTTTTCCAAAATGAAGATTGGAGGAAGCAAATTGTTAAACAACTCCATGAATTTCTCTGTAAGACAACTTATTAGTAATTATTATTTCCTAGGAAATAATAATTACTCATTATTTTATAATAATTACTCTCCTAGGAAACCTAACTTAAAGTTTTTGGGAACTTTCCGAAAATAAAAATGGTACTTGATATGTTACCTTTAGAATTTATTTTGACTAAAATTTTGCGGGAAATGTTCAAGATTTTCTCCTGAATTTATTGCCATTCACTGTCACTTGGATTCAAATTACCAAACTCCAGCTGTACGAATTCCTTCCTTTTATTATATTGGCCATAAGTTAAAAGGCCCGCATTTTGGTTTTCCACAAAAATACCGCTTCCTCATTCTTTCCATGCGATGATTAATGCAGCGCTAATTCACCCGTCAGCACACTCTTTCATACTTATCAAAATTTCGGAGAAATACTTCTCTAAGCGAGGCGATGAGTTGGAAAACTAGAGTAGAGAATAGTCGCCCTTCATTTGGAAGCACTTCTTTAGAAACTTAGGCATAGAAATTTATTAAAATCTTTTCATTCTTCTATAGGTAATGATAGATCTCTGATCACGATTCTGGGATCCACGTAATTTTCTTCGAGATTTTTGTCCATTACTCGCGTTTTATCTCCCCCTTCAAGAAAGGTCCATCTTGCTAATTCACTGGGCCCTCTTTCGGGCTTTTCGGTCCTTTTGAAAAACTTCTTTCGCCCTTAAAATCTCCGAATCCATTTCTCCATTTCGGCTCCGATTCCGACTCTCACACTCTTCACCACTTACTCCTCCTCCGACTTTCTCAAATGGAAAAACCTACTCGTCCGCCCCTCCTCCACTAGTATCTTTCCGAGGAACCGCCTTTTTGTCGGCAGGAGCCGAAACATTGTCTTCCGCCCTAACATCTAGCTTCTTTCTCATTCCATCCAAATCTTTTCGGCCACTTTACCGACGAAAAAAGGACCATATATGTCCGCTTTTCGGGAGGGCGAGAGATGGCCGAAACGTCAGAATATTCGGTTAAATTGTCCGGAAAACCTAGTTGCTAACAAGGTTATAACCATTCCGAGATTGCCTTTGAGGGCCTCAAGTCTTCGGAAGTCTCTTGTGGTTCGGTAAAAGTGAATTCTTGCGTAAGTTTCCATTATGACGTTTCCTTTTTCAGTTCATGAGAATTGAGGAGAGAATTGGTCCTGAGAATTTGATTCGAGTATAATCCAAATTTTCCTTGCTTTCCAGAGCAAAGATTAGGGATTAAAAATTTTGGAATTTTTAATAACAAAATAGAAAAATAAACAATACAAATGCAATACAAGTAAAAGGGTGATGGGTATCTTTGCGCCATTAAGTGTGCACCTAGGAATGTTCTTAAGGAGAAATGCACATCCCGGATCTTCCATTTTTCCGGGTTCTCCCGGACGGTATGTCTAATTTTTATGGCACGTTAGCTCAATTGGGTAGAGCAGTCACCCGGAAAGTGGAATATCTAGGTTCGAGTCCTAGTCCTGTGAGGCATTTTCATATGTTTCTTCTTGTGAGCACAGTACAAGTAATATTATGTGCAGGTTTAGAAATGGCTGCATCGGTGGTGTTGCTAAAATACCAAAGAGAATTGTAAACTGATTTGGTCCGAAGAGACTTTTCTATATTTTAAATTCTATCATATAAATTACTTTTACTTTACTTTTCTACACTATTAATCATTCTATTCTTATTAAAATTAAGCCTAATGTTGGAAAAAGTAACAGAAGTATTCGCTGACGTAAATGCTAGTCTGTGGTTACATATGCAGTGTTTGCCACCTTGTTGAGTTTTTCCTCATGAGTGAGACTTTTCAAGTTATAAGAAACTCTCAGTTTTACATATTCAAAGCAATTAATTAACAATCTATGACTTACAATAATTGTACTGTCGAATTTCAAATATGCTGATCTTAATATATTATTTAAATACATTTAGACCGCCAATATGTCCTGCAGTATTACTTTGTTAAAAATTATCTGTATTACCTGTAGACATTTTTCCTTGCATCTACGTACAGCGTTATTTGCTCGCAACAGAAATGACTGCGATTTGAATAAAAACTACCCATTTGTCAGAAGTGTTGAGTAGATATTTCCAAGCGATTATTCTCTTTCCCTCCGACGGAAAAAAAGATGTCTGATTCCGGAAAAAGAGCGCCGACATCAAATCATCTAAACGTTTTCATCATTACAGTTTTTTTAATCCACATCCAGGTATTCAAACGAGGTGCCTTTTTTGTCCACTCACCCTTTATTTTTTACCATCTCGCGCCTCTTAGTATTCCATCCTCGATCACTCCTCTTAGTTTAACTAACTACTTCGGTCTATACAAGGAAGACCCACCTAAAATTTCCTGTAATTCGTTACATTTTTCACCCCATTTCATTATTGGAGGATGCTGGAAAATTAACATTTCCACAGCCTCTGAGTAAACACTGGCTGAAGCAGCAAATATTGTTCTTTTTTTTCTTACGGAGCAAGGATAGACAGTTCTCTCGCTGCGCGTCTCTGAAGTGAATGTTGCGTAGAAAAAATGCTTCGACGGGATGCAAGATGCGTGCCGCACGGACTGATGTTCCGAATACATATAAATTTCAACCGGAGATTGGAGGTTCGACGACAGAACCTAATATTTTTCAGCTATGTTAGGCCAAGTAGGTAGCACGATAGGCTCCTAACTCTCTGTCACTTTTGCCTATTTTACCGCCGCACTCCTATTATGCGAGCTGGAACATTTCTATTCTCTGCATATTTCTCTCGACCTATGATTGGAAACGATTTCTGCCACAGATAAATTCTTCAAACTTTACAACCGGTCTTTAAACACACTGAATAAAGTTGTCTGCTTTACTATAAATCTTCGTTTTCGATATATCAGTGTTCAAAGAAAAAGTTCGTTGAAAAAATCAATTTCTGAGTATCTCCAACTCCTAATACCCAATTATCCATTATCCATGTAGTGATGGAACGATTAATTGGAATCGGGAATCGGATACATTGGAACTTTTTCGAGTATCAAAATCTGAGAATTTTTATCCTAATTACCGATTCCCAAATTGCACGGAGTCTATTCGGCATTTATTTTGCTACAGGGTTTCTTTTATAGTTCTAATCATTGAATCAACCCATTTTCGTTGATGTCAATTACTTTTTTCCGTGTTAGGTCTTCAACGTGGGACTAAACACGAGGATTTGAAAATCAATACGATAGATAAATCTATTTAGACTTCAATTCTTCAATTGACTTCAATTATCTTAACAAGTAAATGTTTTATAATGTAATCGACTCCAGTGGTAAATGTAATCGCTATGATGATATATATTTTTCTGATATTTAAAAACCTAATCATTTAAAATCGATTGCGTGACTGAATATACCCAAAACATATAGCTATTTACATACTTTTATCAAGAAGTTAGATGATTATCCCCATAGAAGAAAAGAAAAATATATTAATTTTGTCTATTTGATTCATTTCAGAATTTCAAGTTGCCCCAGAATTCTTTCTGCTACATTGGCAGAAATATAGAGACTCGAATTATTTTTTTTACTAAAGATTTTGTGGAAAATACAAATAAATCACCTCTACGGTTTTAAAACATTCCAAATGGTGCTGCTCATAATTTTAAAACACTTTCACGAGGTGCGAACAAATTCGGGAATAAATTCCACCGTGGTTTTGAGTTATGGCCGTCGTTCAAACTCTCCAAGGCGAGATTGTGTCACGGCACTTAATTTGTTGGGCAATTTGTTTCACTAATTCTCTTTCCACTATTAAGAAGGACCGCGATCGCCTTCAAATCACCCCGAGGTCCAGTCGTTAACCACGGGAGATGCAAAGAAGAACAATTGACAAATGCGATGCCAAGAACGTGGATCGTTCCCATTCCTGGAGGCGGAATGGGTTCTAGAACGGACAGCACTTTCCCCTTGAGAGTCTGTCCGCAACTTGATGGATTGTGAGAGAGTTTCGTTTTCGTTTCTGATCCGTTATCGCGGCTTCTTCAAATTTGAAATTGGAAGTCGCCGGGTTTTTGATAGAGACAGCTTCTCCTTATATTCGTTACGGATAAATTTTGAGCAAATAAGGAACTTCCGTTCAAGGTCAAACAAGAAATTTCTTTCAAGTTTGAATCATTTCTTAAGCGGTAGAATGGCAGCCAATGGAAAACTTTTTGCTTTGATATGTAATATAGTAAAAGATGTTCGAATTGTGAAAATACTCCTTTTATTACTCAGTGAGCATATAATTTGAATAAAATAATATATATAACTTATACTTTTCCACAAATATATTTACATAGGCTTAAGCCTGACGATGAACTGAACGTTCGAAACCATTGGTTGCAAAGCCAAAATATATTTGTGGAAAAGTATAAGTTATATTTATTATTTAATTCATAATGGAATTCCACCAAATCTCGCCATAGAAGATGAATTATAATATTTGACTCATTAATTTTGATTTATTTGATTTTTTATGCATATTCGTAATAAGAAACAGGAAATAATACTGGAATTTTACAGGATACTAGTTTGAGAGAGGTTCACTGCGTTTCTAAACTTATGGTTAAGAATTTAATTGTGATTGGCAGCTTGATATGAACATTAAGTGCATACATGTGACTTTTAATCATTACACTAAATTTATTCGCTTGACATAACAAATTTCAGGACATATTTTATAGTCCGTGCGTTGGAAAATGGAAATCTAATTGTAAAAGTTTTGTAGTTTTCTTCTTTTCCTAGTTCGGAATACAGTAGAACATAAAAATAATGGGTTTAATGTGCTGTAAAATTGAAGTTTATATATGGACGGGCCGGGGAAAATATACGGTTGGGAAAAGCACAGGTCTATTATTTTATGAACTCGATAAGACGTAATTCGTTACTTGCTAGCAAAAGGTTACCTTATTCTGTTATGACAGGATAAACAAGGAATTTATAATACACTACCAATACATATCCATACATTTGATAAATGATACTGAAATTTATTTCCAGGTTGTTCCTGAATCACAGAAAAATTGGATTGAAATTAATTGTGTTAGAATAAAAAACTGTTAAATGTTCTAAATGTTTAAGAGCTAATTTTGCCTTTTCGCATACAACGTTTGCGCTCTTAACATCAACATTATCATTGGATGGCTTCATTTGGCATCGTTTGTTGCTATTTTCTGGAGTGAAACATTCCGAGATCATTTAAATACGACGCAAAGTGCTGCTTCAAACCACATCTTGGATAGAGTCATCATCGCACCGCCGTTAACTTTGACGCAACTGAAATGGAATCAGAAAAGGGTAAATAAGGAGTTCCTCCAAAGAAATTAATTGGAAACACTCCAGATCAAGGAAGCCTCGCATAATACGAATTCCGAAGGTTCATGGACTCAGCTTGAGTTTTAATTGCCGAAAAATCCAAGTTCTCCGTTATCAGACTCGAGTTGAGGACACAAATCTCAAAAATTTCTCCGGCTGTCCGCTATCGGGTAAATATTTACAGAGCTCTTGATTAAGCCGCTAGCGGAGACATGGTAGCCCCTAATTAAAAAATCTCCGAAGTGTCAAAGTCGTCAGACACCGAAAAACACTCCAGTTCGGAGTTACTTCATCTTCCGAAGACAGGAAAGAGACTTCCACCGAGAGAGATGTGAAAAAAGACAGGGAGGGCCGTCTCCTATCAATTTTGCTATTACGGGTAGGTTCCCGGTGAAAGGATACTAAAAGGACCTCGGAGATGCGTAAAAATCCATCCCATCCTTTCACGTGACGAGACTTGGACATCTCGGGGCAATAAAAAGAATCCTCATTCGCAACCATTCCTGCGCCACTCGATCATTTCTGCAGATAAGGGACATTTTTTCAAAAGTGGAGACCTTTTCAAAACTATTCGACAGTTTTGTCGCGAGGATCTCTTTTAACGAGTTGAGCTAAAAAAGGAAAACTCTGGTCAGGGAACCCGATGGGAGTGATTCATTGACACTTTGCCTTATCAGCACCTTAACCAAGGAAGAACATCAGGTGGCTATTTCGAGAAGCCACTACCAGTTTTTAAGTTACGCTCCCGTGGAAACTGAGACGATTAAAATGCGCGGACATCTTACTGCTTCCCCTGGATAAAAGGGACCTGGCTGGAAGAGCGCATCCGCGAAGATCGAGGAGCATAAAAACATGTGTGGTCTCTAGAATGGCTCCTCAGCAGCAGTCGTTGAACATGTCGTAACCTTTGAAAAGGAATTTTTATTGATCCTGTATGATTGAGGCTCTGATGCAAGAGGTTGAAAATTACTCAGAAAAGTATAAGTGAATAACTATAAAAGTTATAAATCTTTGATATCTCAAACTCACGGTTGACTGCGTTGGTGAATATCCTGATAACCATTCGTAAAAACTTCTCAACGAATAATTTGAAATCTTCGGCTACCTTTCGAATTAGAACAAACATTAATTGCAATTGCAACGGCAGCAGAGGGTAGTCACTGCTATTATCCCCATCGACCCCATTAGCTTCTATAAAGGCTTACAAACCACAGACAAATAATTCCCTTCTTTAAGCTTAAAATTGGTAAAGATTAATCGAAGACAAGTGAAATTGAGAGCTATTTTTTATTATTTATTTTTTTTTTATTATTTAATTTTTTTTATTTTAACCACTATTATTAATATGTCAATTACATTTCTAAAAACAATAAAGTTTTGCTCTGTGTATGTTTGCTCTGTATATAATCTGATGAAATAATTTATTATTATTATCAAAATAGTAGGACTTAGTGTTCCAATATTGATAAGTGTGTTATGTAAGGTGAGTTAGATTAACTGAAAACGGTTTAACTCCGCGTTAATCCATGACAAGGACTTCTAAAAATCAGTGAGTTTTGTAAAAGTGTGATTATTTTCAAAACTACATTTTAAGTCAGTTCAAATTTGAAAGTAGTTACAAATTTTAAATTATAGAAGAAGCATCTACCTAGTTTTACTTTTAGTCCGATTTAGTCATCAATGGTTAGCATGGAAGAACGTATGTAACCTTCAGGAACTATCAACTCGACCACACTGTATTGGTTGAAGAGCCACATACGGTCCGCGTGTGGCAAGTTCGACAACCATTAAATAATTTCCATAGCGTTAATGCCAGTTTTAGCAGATAATGAAGGTTCATTAGGCTATGAAAAAGGTACTGCTATTTGGCTATGAAAAGTACCACTGGAAAGAAACAATTCTTCGGAAATCCAAAATATATATAGCGGGTTATCAAATTATACTATACCTAACATTTAAACTGCTCATTCGAGGACAGTCATTAAAGATGCATCTCACTCGTAAATCAACTTACTTGATTATATAACAGAAATACAGCTTTGCTCAGAAATGTAACAGGGAAAACCTGTCTTTAGGAGTCTCACGTATTGTGTCTTGATTGAAAAGCCTTAAATCGTTCAAGTACGTTCGTAGTAAATGCTAGATCAAAGAACATACATGGGGTAGCAGTTTCTCGACGTGAACTCCGAACTTGACCACCGCTTTTCCGACTTTGGACCTCAAGCAAAAAATTTTATTCATCGAATTCGGCGTCCACTTATCTCATTAATTAAGGATGCAGAATTACCGAGAATTTCGCCCTTACGTTGCTTTCCACGGGTCTATTTCTAGTACTTTTCAGTAGGCTCCCAATTACTCGGAAGGGTTGAAAAATGAAAATATCGGGCAGTACGAAAAGTTAAGGAAAATTAGCAAATATAGCTTACCTTGTCATCAAACATCACAGAAATATACATTAATATGAGTAGAAAATTGAACCAGACAGCATTTTAGAATTGCCTTTTTAAAGTTGTGGCAGCCAAACAAAAGATTCAGATTAAATAGTATCAAATTAATGAATATTCGTAAATTTACTACTTTGCACTGCTATTTCCCTCTCTCTCGTTTCTCTCAAAGGTGCTGTTAATCGTTAGTATTTCTATTATATTTCATATATTATTTCAGCGATATATCTTGTACTTTTTAAGATCAAGTTGGATTGTATTTGCATGTTGTTTTTACGCCTTCATTCTGTATTGAACCAATCCGAAGTGTTACTTTGCAGAAGTAAAATATGTTTGAGTTTGGTAAAATGACTTTATTATTCATATCAATGGAAATTGCTAGTTGATATCATTAACTACTGTACTGTACAACATGTAGTACTGTTTGAGCGAGCAATTTCTCGTGACAATTTTACGTGGAAGATAAAATGTATTCCAACGTCGTTTTATACCCTCAGCATGTCCTTAAGGAGAAAGGAACAAACTACATACATTTACAGAATTACTTTCCCAAGCATTCCTTCTCCGGCTTCTCTACCCTCCTCCTTAACTTTCTCCTCTCGTTCTACTCCTAAAAGCCAAACCCCGCTCTTTTTTAAGTTTATCTTTCGACCACACGTCTCGCCTTGTCGCCCTCTGCGTTATATACCGAGGTCCGTTAAAAAGAGCAGCCAATCATTAAGGATTCATCTCACAACTGAATCGAATGCTCGGATATACTCTTGAGGGAATCGCTCATTTACCAACACCTCTGGCTCCATCGATTTTTCTCTCCAGCCTCCTAAGTGTGGATTGCTCGTAGTTCAGCTCCTATCTCCCAGAGAGCCCTTAAAAAATCCCTTTTAAACGAACATTTATTATTGACCTTTTTTATTCCTTCGAAGCTGTGCGACTAAGTGGTAGCGCACAGATTCCGACTCTTATAGATATGTCCCACAAACGACTTTCCAGAAGCACTTGCCCCTCGATGGCTCCCTTCAGAATAGAAAGTAGTCATTTAAAGAAGTCTCGAGTATAAGCTACAGTTATGTGCACACTTAATTCCCATTCACGTCTTCTACCATCTACTCACAGCAGATATATGGAAGAATGGGAGCTACTCTCCGATATCAATTGAGATGTGGAAACTTTAGAATGGATTCTCTATCTTAATCCAGTTTTCAAACGCTTAGGTTTACACGAATATAATAAAGATAATAAAGTTGACGGACCAAAGAACTTGAATAGGATAGTAAGAGAATTTGATTTTTTTTATTGTTGGAGGATTATTGTTTTGTACAATACATATCATCGTTATTTGCTTAGCTAAGGGTTTTATGAAATTTAAGAAAATGATTAACTTAATTTTATTCATAAATAACTAGAACGTAAAAGAAGTAAGTAAAGTTAAAAAGACTAAACCCCCATGCATATTATGAGATAATCTATTAGAGGACGCAACTTTTGACCAATCCATACAAATAAGAAAACACTCAACACATTTTTCATGAAGTGGCTTCATTATATGGCTCTGGTGATGCTATCAGGATACCTGGTCATCAATTTTCGATTATCAATTTAACAAGACAAACTCGTTTTCTGAAGGTGATTATTCGATCAGTGCACAAAAGAAGTCTTAAGTACGAATGAAATTACGAATTTACGAAAATACAGTACGAATTTCCTTTGAAATTTGAAGCTAAAGATAATATTAATATAAATATTAATGCCTACATCTTCATTATATATTAACTATGAACAGGAAAAGATAATGTGGATGGAAAGATGGAAGAAAAGATATTGCGCTGACTCCATACCCAGAGAACTCTTTATTACAGTTCGTAAATATTCTTTATATTTTCCTTATAGAATAAGTGCAGCCCTAGCATCCTCTGAATGGCATTCTTCTTTTCTTCGTACTTTTCCTCTCAGATATGGAAGGACACTTTCCATTCAGGAAAGTGAAAATATAAAAAGAGCGTTAAGCGTATCTTCTCAGCAGCGATAGGCGTAAGTTCTTTCTCTTAGAAAGAGATAATTTCCATTAGAATTTTAAAATGCTACACTCCCCCGTGAAAGCTTCCGTTTTATTAAATAAACCCTATCTCCCGACGTCCTAATCTAATTTACGCAGTAAGCGTAACCCTCCCGCCGCTCTCACCTCTTAAAAACCTAAACCTTTCCATCTTCTTCGCATTATCTTTTCTCGTTCTAGAGATGTCCCCGCCCACTACGACCGTCGCATTTTTTTTCCAATCAGTACCAAATACATCAAAGGAGGGCTCCAAGAGAGCGATTGATTTTCCTTTGGCGCCTGGAAATCTGTTTTTGACTGGAGTCAACCTCACGCTTACTCTAGAGACTAATTAGATTCCTAAGCATTGTCCCTCGTTAAGGTCAGCAGCCATTTCCAATGGTGCTGGTGCAAATGCGGAGCGATAAGAGACTGCATCTTCCCTAAGCCGTTAAGTAACGGCGTCCACTTGATTTGGAACCCTTTTTGGCCAATTCTCTTTTTCCTTGCAGCTTCCCTTGACTGATACCTTTGTAGATAAGTTAATAGCGCCCAAAGTGTTGACTCGGCTCTCACTGTCTCTTGGCAGATGGGTCCGGCCCCAGGGTCCTTTGACTGTGAGATAGTAGAGCTGCCTTGAATCTGGTCTTTACTTTGGAAATTGGAAGGACAACTTCTCGGCAGAACTGCGTGGCGGAACGAAGAAAATAAATAAAGAAATAAATTTGGATTAAAAGCGAAAGAGCAAAAGAGAAAAATATTAAACGCAGCTTAGTGGATTTTTCTTTAATTTTAAGGCTTTTTTTTCTTAGGAAAACTCTCTCACAAATAAAATTTAACTAAAATCGGCTCTGTTTTCTCAATTTTAATTTTACAACGACTAGCTCCAGTGAACATTCACCACCATTATGAGGTTACAAGGATGTGAAAAAGTACAGAGGTTACTAAATTCCAAGCTGCCATCCGCATTCCATTCCTTCTCAATCTACCGCCACATTTATTCTTTCTGAATTTGTTATTTATTTTTGGAAGACATAATATTTCATTCACGGAATAAGGGCCTGCAACTCGAATATAGAAGGGGAAGGTGCCGGTTGGTATTTGGAGCACACTTGGGCTGATATACATTAAAAGGGTGAAATATTTTCTTCTCCAGGATCACTTATTCCCTTTCTCTCAGCAAGAAGAGCTAAGTCAGCGTCTCATACACGGCAGTTTACTCACATTCATCACATGAAATTACGGTTATTACTCGCTTGTAGCGGAAGCTATAATCTCCTCTCTTCTGCTGGTTTTAGATCCATTATATGATAATATTATTTACATTTTCCTACCTTATTTCCGACAATAAATACTCAGACAATCTTTGTGTCTCTTTGAGATATGTTAATTTTGAAGTTAAAAAATGAATGCAAGTAAGAGGTCCCAAAATAACATCCATCTGAATTCTTATACAAGAAACAGAAACAGGGTTACCGAGCTCGTCCACATAATCTTAATACAACTAGAATTACTAGAATGGTATTCATACCCCAATAAATGACACTTCTATTATTTGGGAACAGAGATAGTTTCTTCGCTTCTGTCTGGTTCCCTGCTGCAGTACTTTTTCTCTTAATAATGGGCGGACCAAGTTATATGCCTTTAGAAGGCTGTTACGAATAAGGCCCTAGATACTTACCTTAAAGTAACAGCAATATAAGTGCTTTTTCTCTACAATAATTGTTGAAATACCAAAATGTTTTCCCGTGAAATCCCCCAGAAATCCCGTGGATATAATGATATCGTAAAAACACTTTGCTAACATATTTAAGTTTCAGCTCCTCGTCACTTCCTAGAAAATTGATTCTTTTGCAAAATCATCAAAACCGATCGCTCCCATGCCCTAAATCCGCCAATTCACGCGATGCATCCGCATTGTAGCGTATTATATTATTCGTCCTTCGCAATGGCCCAGATATTTAAATTTATCGATTTTTAAGGTTTAAACTATATACTCAGCAATAAGCAAAATTCCCATGACCTACAGTGAAACTTGTTTATAGCGGAATCGCATGGTGCTAGAAAACATTTCCGTTATGGCCAGGTTTCCGTAATCAGGTTCGAAGTACTGGATAGGGATTCCTGCAGGCCGGGACCGAGAAATTTTTCCGCAATGGATAAGTTTCCGCTATATACTGTTTCCTCTTTATACAAGTTTCACTGTACTTGGGGAAAACTTTGAATTAGTAAATGGACTTAAAATCTATCCCTCTATTACGCAGTAAATTTCGCAAGACTTTTAAAATTACGAACTCTTATTTCTACATTAATTTCGACCTCAAAGCGTTCGAGGACGTGTATTCGCTGAATCGTTATGGGCCTTAGTCTAAATGTCAATCCTCAAATATATACAGTACTTAGGGACGGTAACATACGACCGAGTACTTCGAAAGCATCAATTAACGAATTTAGCCACATTCGGCGCGAAAAGAATACGGCGCGGGCCATAAAACGAGAGAGTCCACCTGTTTTATCGCATTCCTCATGAGGACGACCGGAAAGTATACCCGAACGAGCGCCCACTAAGATTTTAAAATCTGAAAAGATAGATCACCCAGAGCAAACCCCTTGGGTCTCGGTTAAAGAATCTCCCAGGAAAACGCGAGGCACTCCCTAAATAATTCCCTGAATAAATTCCTCTTAAATGCTTCTCGGAGACGAGGGTCCTCCTTCGCGCATTAGCAGAGCGAAGAACCGGTCCAAAAGCAGCTTTTAATTCCCTCCGCGACAACGAAATACAATTCCCGTCATTAGGAACCCGAGAGTTTTTGCCAAAAATAATAATCGATTTTTCCTTGAGAGGGATTTTTACACGCGCGAGAGGACGATTTATGAGTTTACACTGCGCTTCGGGAGGAGTCTGCGGCGCCTTCGAAAATTATGGACCCAAGAACGCCGCAGTGCTCACGCGATCGCCGTCCCATCTGTTAATAACGCGTCGGGATGAAAAGATGGACCTTTTCGCATCCCACGTGTCCTGCGAACAAGTTCCGTCTCCTTAAACGCTGGAAAGAGGCTGAGGTTTCTTTTTTGGGTCCGTGGGGGGGAGAAAGAAATGGTGCGGGCCACCGCTGCGAAAAGTGGACGAGAGAGAAAGAGAAGGATAGAAGAAATGAGAAAAGGGTAAAATGTGTGAGGGATAGGTGCAGAAATCAAGGAAGGTGGCAACAGGTAGAATGAGATATTGCGGTTGATTAGACACTCGGTAAACCACTTAGGATAGGAAATTAAAACGAAATGCAACTCTCTCTGGTAACAATTTCCGCCCGTTTTTTTCGGGCGGAAATTTTTCTCTTCTCCGCCGATGATTTATAAGCACATTTCTCTATCTCAAAATAGAAAATAAAAATAATATAACTAGAACTACGTAAAAAATGAGACGAGGAGAGATTAACGGTGGATTTCTTTTTTTTTTAGTATTATTATTTTAGATCCTGAAACTGAACGTGTGCGCGTGTTGATTACGAGACGTCCTCTTAGATATGCATTTTTTTACGTTATTTATACATACGTTGTTATTCAGCTAATTTTCTCATTTTTATCAAGTATTTAACTTGATAACCCCAGAAGAGAGTTACAAGAAAGCATAAAAACTCGGTACCTATCTATTTGGATTGTTCTTTTTATCACCCCAAAACAGTTACTCTTTCTAATGTGCTCGCCAGAGCCACCAATGAGCAAAATTGTGTCTCCACAACAGTTCATAATACGGGCCCCATAACGGGCCATAATTTCGCATATATATTTATTATAGTATTCTCAGTTATATCAATTCTTACTATTAATTATTTTCTCAGTTTATAAATCTTTGACTTCGATTTCCATAGTCTATACACGAATCATTCTCTCGACTTGCTTTAAACGGACGATAGTTTGGAACAATGGCAAGTGGTACAGATTATACGAGTCCCCATCGCTTACTCATCACTTATGAGTTATTCTATTTATATCTTTCCGGGCCGAATTAATATATGCAGCCGGCCGAATTTGATCCGCTTGCCGTGGTTTGTCCACCATCGTGCTAAACGATTCCATTAATATTTAATAACGCAGATAGGAATATATAACGACCTTCAATTATCTTTGTTACACCATACTACAATTGTGTCGTTTTGATTCCATGGTATATGACCAGCTACATACTTAATTCTTACGACTATAAGAATTTATTCATAGAACATAACTCTCTGGTTATCGTCTAAAAACTTCTACCTGAAATAACTGATAAAAACAAGGGATATTTGACAAGTTCAATTCAATTTATTCAAATACATCCATCTTTTATCTAATCTCTAATCCATCCATCAATTCAATTTCCCTAAATCTTGAATGGGTTTTTCCAGTTTTTTCCAGGTTTTTCTTAAACTTAATTAGGCCGAGGGCCCCTTTTGCTGACTTTTTTGTTACCCGGGTCCGCAAAGATCTGTGCCTTTACGTACACATTGAAATTTTATTAAGATTTCAGACAGCATTAGGAAGGGACAATTAAGGGAATAACATGTAAAATTGAAGGAATAACTATTTTTCACAACTCTTATTTCTTGGGTTTTAGCCGCACGGCTTTTCCATGCGTAGTAGAACAACATCCTTCGATCCCAGATACAATTAATTACGAAACGTTTTGTATTAAACGGCTTTAATCGATTTCATTAATCTACAGATATAACATAATTACATAAAATAGCGAGATTTAACAGAAAATTAATTTGAACAAACATCGATACTCATGGCCTCTTTCGGATTACTTCGTGAAACATCAGGGGTCTGCGAACCCTAGTTTAGGAACCGCTGGATTGGCTAATAAAGAGTAACTGATTTTTAGCAGTTGAAGATTCATAGGAAATTAGTGTAAAATTGAAAGAAGAAGTAAAGTACAACGCTCGTATACCGTCGAGCGTGTGCAACATTAAATAATATGCTGCCCGTTTTAAAAAGGGCAAAATGAAGAGAAGAGTATAAATTATGTAGTTAACAGAAATTAAGCGTAAAATTATGGATCATCACCATATGACTACCATAGGCGAAATTTTTAAAAAAACAAAAGGATTACGAGAGCCACTCTCTGAAATAAAAAAAAAACGCGGATACATCGCGGAGACCGCTCCTTAATTTCGGCGCTCATTTGTCTTTCACGCTCCCCCATCCTCTTAATTGCCTTCTTATCCCAGCCCCGCCTTCCCGGAACATATCGTGGACACATGGGATGGGATGGGGTACACGGGTGTCATAAAGGGGTGCTGAGGGTGAGAAGGGTCGTAATTCGCTCCCCTTTCGTTTTTTAATTCGAATTCCTCCCCGTGAGTATGTGAGTGTGCAGAGGGAGTGAAATTTCGGAGGATCTCGGCGGTATATCTTATGTAGCTGGCGTGGAACGGAGATGGTGACTCGAAACTGTTTTATTGTGGCTCCTGTTTTCCATGATGGGGAAGGGGAGGAACCGCAGTCACGCATGCGCGATTCCCTTGCACATGCAAACTATTTCGTCGACGCAGGAGAGATAGCATCGTGGATGTGCTGCCAAGGGTTGTTGCCCGCAATGCCGTATTTGGCATTGCGTGTTTGTTTGTGAAATACGAAAAAGCGCGATCCGTCTCACTGGTGGGAGGATAAATAACCCTAACCATGACAAGAGTGGTGCATTAAACGAGGCAGTTTTTGTCTCTGGATACCGAGGGAAACTGGTACGTTTTCAATTACTTGCGTATGTTATAAGAGGAAAGCTCGTATAAACTGATTCCGTGAGAGTTGGATTTGCTTTGGACATCTTTATTTAAGCTATTTTAGGACAAATTTTCCCTGCTCAGTCTTTATACGGACTTTAGGCTGAGTGCGGCATTTGCTGGCGTGTACGGCGGCTTTTTATTTACTTCTTGAAACTAATTCAGATTCTTACTATTTTTCTCAATCTCACTAATGATATCAACCCATCAAGGGCCGTAAGAGAACTAAGATTGATAAACCGCATTTTTGTTTTGAATTCGATTCGATTGAGTTGATTCGATCAACTTATGATACTAACTGAATTCTTATCAAAATATATTATGTACCTCGGGAGATATGGTACGGTATAAATATGTCCCTGTGGGCAGCCTGGTTAACATATGATTTATACACATATAGAGAATATTCTGGTTTACGCAAAATTAAGATAATTTTTGAACTGAAATGCATCAATAGTGAATAAATATCACTTAGCTAAAATAAAATATCTCATATTCTCCTTCAGTAACGAGTAAATCTCTTTCTTTTACGTGCAGCTAAGATGTTTGAATATTTGAATACATGAAATTTGCTTCCCTAGTGTAGACAGATTGCTTTGTCCTGTGCAACGGTACATACGTGTGGTCTACCTATGAATAAAGGTTACCCTTCCCTGGTCTAAGCAATTGAACATGTGAAGAACTCCAAAAAGTGAAATTGATATTGATTAAGATACAATAAAAAAAAATTGGCGAGTTCATGGATATGAAATCTCAGTTATCCACTGTTGAAAAACGTACAGAAAGTGGGTGGGATATACTTGTACAAAGGATAATGTTAATTAAATTATCACTAAAATAATTTGATTATTATTTATAATAACCTAATCATTATTAATAAATTATTTCTAGGAATAATAAATGAAACTAAAATTATATGGGTTTTCACTTCCTTAGGCTTTCCTCACATTTTAAGGGTCAGTTTATTAGCATAGCGAAGCAAGGGTTTCAAGCCGATTCTAAGACCGGAAACATCTCCTGCCTCTCTCAACCGTTATCGGAACGGTGATTCGTAAAATGGAAAACTTCGGTCGAATTTGCGATAATCGACTTGAGGAAAGGCTATATAAATATATATTTTACTGTAAGCATAATTTAATATGTTTTAATTGTTTGATAAAAATCGTAAATTAACATTGAGATATTGGTGCGCGATATTAATAAAAATATTATCTTTAAAAATTCTTTTACATTTTTGGGAGATGATAAGAAATGCACACTTTCCATCTTAAATCATCGAATTGCAATTTAAATAAATAATTCTTCTAAGAAATATGTTTTTTATCCATTATTCTTTCAAATCGGCAACATATCATGATATGTATCATATCAGTCTTCCGGAAAAATAAAATAACTATCGTTGATAAATTCGGAGAAGAGGAAATTAACTAAAACTAATCTTATTATAATACATGTAGTAACATTAATTAATTTACGTTAATTCCCTATGTTTTAAATATTTTTTTACTTCGGTATTGTCGAAACCGCATATTGAAATAACTGTTACTCTAATCACTAATGTTTGTTACTCACTATTTATTCGAATATTTTGTTATTTTGGCATCTTTAAGTTGGATCAGGTACTTATACAAANCTTAACAGTGTGAGAGTGCCGCGTCACGGTAGATCAGTGGTTAGAATACCTGCCCGGAAAGTGGGAGACCTGGGTTCGAGTCCCAGTCGTGTCGCTATTTTTCACACTTGTTATTCCTTTGGATCAGGTACTTATACAAAAATATTAATAAAAGTCCCACAAGCAATTGCTACATTTCTTCAACCAGCGGAAAAATTATTCTGATTTATAATTTCAAGCCTTATCTATAGGAGATTATGCTGATGAAAATCTTACTATTGTGAAGAAACTTGGCAAAACCGGAAAACTAAGATCTAATTAGCAAAATCGGAGAATCAGACTTACGTTTTCATAAAATGAAAAAGAGGCCGACTTAATGAATTCCTGGGGATGAATTATGATTTTAATGATAACACGAAGGGACTTTTTAAAGAAACATCTTTTCACTCTCAAAAAAGAATCCGATGACATTAAACTGGATTAGCGGATACTAAAATATGGTTTAACAGCAAATAAAATCTCCTAGCGTTATCTTTAAAAGAGGTTCATAATTAAGAATGGTCCAGTTCGTGATTCAGTGCTTAGTTGCGAGAAGGACACATTGACCCCAGTGTTGGGAGGCAAGTTTGTAAATACCTTTGTTATAATAGACATACCTTTGTTGTGAAACCACCATTATGAGGATTTATATTAGAGAATTAAACATTCAAAGCAAAGCGATGAAGGACAAGTACTCGAAGCATAATTCGAGTTACGCTGAGAATGCTATCCATTAATCAATAAGCCATTTCTTTTTCAATCCGTAAATTTCCTTATTATGCAGTTCGTTGGCCTTTCCCCTTTCGAATCTCCGTCTTCCGATGGCTCAAGAGACGCATTTCCCCGAAGTAACTGCAGTTCATATCGCATTCGAGAATCCTCCGCGGCCAAAAAATCGAAAGTTCAATTAGCGGTCCAGTTACCGTAGAGGAAATATTCGAAAATCCAAGCGTTTGGTAACCCTATCTGACGATCCTCCGCTTCGATGCGCACAGGAATTAATTTTCCTTGTCCGCGACCCTCAAATTTTCTGCCTTATATCCGATCTGATAAAAATTTAAAGCCTGGAAATACCGAGAAATCTTGTGCACTTGCTTGACCTTCGTGCAACACCGGCTTTTTATCTGCCTTCCGAGAAAGCGGCGTCTTTAGGGGCTAAAGGGATCCTTGAATTTTCCAAGCTTTTTGCAATTTTGCATGTTAGCCGAAAGTTATTCCGTATTTGTTTACCACTTACCTCCTTTGAGTTCCGTTTCTTCAATCCCCGGACGATTCACCATTGTTCTAAAAGCTGGATTGCATTTTGATTGTATTTGTGGAAGTGATAGGACGATTAATCGGCATCGGGAATAGAAACATTTTCGGGTATCGGAATCTACATGATAATCGAAAAATTTTAACACAACTGTCGATATCAATAACTCGATTCCTAAGATTAAAACGCTCAATCATCCATCTATGATAATTATTTTGATTTCCGTTTTACATTTGTTTTGTTAAATTATGGTTAGCTCTAACAATTTTGGGGAATAAAGTCTGGGAACCAAATCAAAAAAAAATCATCAAAATTTTCACGAAAGTAATATTTTTCCGAATATATTATTATACTTGCCCACTGTTTTGTGTCCACGAGCGATGCCAATGCATTAGAAAGATGTATTAGAAGGTGGAGCAAATTTCTCTTCAATGTCGTATTTCCAGTTTTAATTTAGGATTTTTATTAATTTAGGATTTTTTTCTTTTGGATTTTAATTTATTTAGGATTAATATTTATTTAGGATTAATATTTATTTAGGATTAATATTTGTTTAGGATTTATATTTATTTAGGATGTTTATTTATTTAGGATTTATTTTATACTAGAATAATACGAAGAGAAGAAGGCAAACATATTTATTTATTTAGGACTTTTAATTACTACACCAAGAAATGAAATTAATCGTAGTATTAGTTGATTGAAATAAATTTTAAATTAGTATTTGTAAATAAAAATAAAATTAGTCCCCCGGAAAACCAAACGGAAATAGTGAACCGGACATGAAAATTTAATTAATCTCTTAACGATATTTTATTCCCAAGGAAAAACGGACATGAGTGCAAGAAAATGTAAGAGAGAAGTAATGTAATACAAATAGTGCTTTTCTGTCCGCGCGGCCAACGAAATTTATGACATGGCTCTCGGCCAAGAAGAATAGACAACCCCGATCTAGAACTTGCTGCTCTTTGGGTATACATCACCTTCGGTTTTTGCTTCGATCCGTAGTATATGCGGCTCCGAACGCAATCGCACAATCGGTCGACTTTCTCCTCTCCCAATGTTCCCGTCCCCTTCTCATTCATGCTTCCATTCGTACTCTCATTCATTGCTCAGCCTCCCTCCCATCTCTTTCATTGAATCCGTGACCCTCTTATGCCTCTCCTCCGCATGCGAGATTTCTTCTTTTGTGCGCGCGTCACTTCTGTAAGACTCTCTCCTCCCACTCTCTTCCTCCGCTCCACATTTCTTTCATTCACAATTGAGATCCTCCCCTTCCCATACGCCCACGCCATTTATGTACAACTCGCGCGCACGGAGATGCCAACATCCCGGCGAGTAATGACCGCGTCGATAGGAGATTACGTGGGTCGATCAAGATACGGTTCCAGTCGATGTTTTCAAGGAGACGATTTCTCTCGCTTTCATGATGCTTAAGAGGAGGTTTCGCTACGTGAGTGCATTGTGATACCTGACGAATTTATTAGCTAGTACGTGGAGGTATTGATTGGAATTCATGTAAGAAAAGTTTTGCATTCCCCCGGTTTCTTATTGCTTAAATAACGGGATCTATTGCTCAAATTTGAGTTTCAAAATAAAACTTTCCTTAACCGCTGTTCCTTTGATGACAAAGAGTAGTTGAATAGGTAACAAGGTGACGGTAATTTAAAGTTAAAATTCATAAATAGAATTAAAAGAGTGATAATTAAAACTTAGTATGTTATTTCGCGTTAGTTAGGCCCCGTTTTGAGTATGCGTGTATATATGGGACCTTACCGATAACTGTTGTATTTGGGAATTAGAAAAATGTTTACGAAAAATCAGTAAGCGTTACTCAGATTCTTCAGGACGCAGGATGGATATCTTTAGAATGTAGAAGATTTAAACAAAGTATTTATTTACTAAATAAGTTCAGAGAAAGCACGTTCACAGATGATGCAGTCAATATAATGCGTCCACCATGTCACATAAGCCGTGCTAGAGCGAATCGATTCAAGAATTCATATTTCCCGCGAACGATACGCGAAAGTAATCGATTGGGGAAATAGAGTCATGGTGCATGCACCCACTGCCACACGCCGAGAGGCGGCTTGCAGGGTACTTGCAAAGATACATACATAAGATTATAATGTAATGAAGTTAAATGTGAGATATTATCTTGAACAAGCGATGTTCTTTACTCATGGAGCCTTGATGAAATCTCTTTTAGAGCCTTTAAAATAAAAATTCATACCAGAAAAGAACTATTTGAGTATTACGCTACATAAGGATTATTGAAGGAATCAAAGAAATGTTACAAATTCTAAATTGGTGAATTAAATAAAATTTGAGAATTCAGAATTATATCTTTTAATTGGGTTTACTTCCACTGGGTTTAGTTTCAAAATCAAATATCAAATCGAAGTTGTGCATAAGAAAAATCATTCGCTAATTTAATTCAAAACGTACTACTTTCTTTATGTTTTCAATTGGTATCATGAGCAAGATAGAGAAAGAAAATTATTTAAATGCGGACATATGTCTCAAGAAGCAAGCATCGTACGCCGAGAAAGGCCAAATGTAGCCTAACAAGTTTCTCCACCTCTGGCCTAACTAAAAGTCTTGCATATAATGAAGGGTTAGCCTAAGCGGTTATCACCTGCAGTTGATTCCATGCTGCACTTCACACCTAATCAAATCTCAAATTTCATAAGAAGGATTCTCTTTCGTCAGCTTCGCCTCATTTCGAAAAACTTCATCAAAATAAGGCATTTCTCCATAGAGCTTCTCATCTCCCGTGGATTTTCTCACCTCCCTTTTCAATCCCCGAGCATCTTCCGTTCCTTTTTCTCCCTCTTTCACACACAAATGCTCGCATAAAAATCATACAGCCCCCACACGCCTCCGCCTTTTTGAAAAGCGGGCTGAACCGCTGTCTGAGCGGACGTACGGCTCAACCGTCTCGCCGTAGAAATAGAAAGGGAGGAGCCCTTTTTCTTACATGCCTCGAAAAAACCGTCCCGCTGCACTTCTTTTGAAAACCGCTGCTCCAAAAGCCGCCATCAAAACCCATTTCACAAGCACCAGACCACGTTCTCCTTCACAAACACCGTTTCAGACCACCTCCTCCGGTTCATTAATCCCACGACAACGGTTCTTAAATGGGGAAAAGGCCGAGGTCTTTTGTTTTGGCCGAACTCTAAAACAAAAAAGACGCGATTTTTTTGTGCGCGTGACAAAACGCTAACCTGACGATTCCAGGGCGTTTAAGATTTCACGGATTGTCAAGTCGAGTTAAATTTTTTCGTTTTTGGTCCTGCTTGGCGTGTGCCAGCATTCTCTGGCGGGCTTGATGGCCATGTCACCTGCTCATCAAAGTTGCGAAAGGGTAATGTTTACTATTATTGGAAAAGGACATCGTGATGCTCGGTGTTCTGCCTTTTTCGACAGGCTCGCGATTAGGTTTCATGAAGACTTCTCCATTGTTCCTTATTTTCTTCTCTTTTTTTAGTCCCTCGTAAATCTCTTCGCCCTTTACAATCTCACTAGTTGAACTCACCTTTTCCGTCTTTCAAAATTCTCTATAATCACCTCTATTTGAGAATAGTCTTACTAGTAAGTGGTGGCCTATCCAGTTCTTCGTCATATCATTCGTATCATGTTTCAAATCTTAAAATACAAATAGTACTCTTCAATGCTTGATTGCAAATAACCACCAACTCTTATGCTTTCTCCTTCATTCCTGCACATATAAAGATATGCATATAAATTTTGAATTGCGTAGCTCATAAACACCAATCTTAACATTCGAAAAAAATAAGGGCTCGACAACCGTAGAAGAAAATTCATTGAGATGTATAAAATAGCTAAAGATGATAATTGATGTTATTGGAGACTGATAAACCCTTAGAGTTATTCATGGGTGCAAATAGGGGGTTTGGTAGCCCAAATTCATTCAGTATTCAGAGCCAAAATCTACGGTTAAAGTTTAATGTTTTTATCGCTGTGGAATCACATGCTTTAATCACTACAGAATTGTTTGAAGTTACGTACACGTCGTAGAATGAGCGAATATATGTAGACAATTCTTACGATGTGGATCACAAAATTTATTCATTTAAAATCATGCATTCAATACCTACAACAAAGCTTCTCGTGATTACCATCTACGATATGTTTCAGGAGGAACATTCTGCGTTAAGATGATTTATCTTTTTAAAATATTACTAGAAAGGTAATTATTATTACAATTCTAAACAATTAAGTGTGTAATGTTGGCTGAATAGAGTAATACTTTATCTTTTTAAAGACATCGCAAGTCAGCGAATAGCTAACAGTAATATTTGTAACATCGTGTAAAAGTGGATCGTGTTTGTTAAAATTTAATATCATGATGTCGAATTCGTGATTGATTTGAATTGCTTCGAAATATATAATAAAATAGAAAAGTCCGTAGAAAGATAAAAAAATATCACGATAGTTAATTTTACGTGAATAGAGCCTGTTTTCGAGTGAATAAAACGTCAACTATTTCAAACTGATTAGCTTCTGGTTTTTTCTACTAGAGATACAAGGTTAAGGATAACGAGAAATGTTTTAATGGATTGAAAAAAAAAGATTGACGTCATCATCTTACAATCGTTAACTAAATACCAAATTACCAGCGGAGTATGAAAACTTTTATGATATTAAATACGTATAAGTTGAATCACTTTAAATTTCATTTCATTTCACCTCTGCGCTACGAAAGAGCCACTACCTATTTAATGTAGTAAAATGTCTGAAATCAATACTTGAAATTATAACACAGGTAGTCACTGTTATATTAATTTGGTATAGGACTCAGTATTCCAGTCATGTTTAGTTACTACCTCAAATATTTCTCGTGTTTACTGTGAGAGATATACAAATCTATACGCCCCAGAGCAGTGAGATACAGATAGTGAATGCATCGGAAGTAATACGAAAGATTACTTAGTGAATGTTATTCTTAGTGATTAAATTGTTCTTGCTAATGCAAGGTACACCATATGCGTCTAATATCTAGCCAGAAAGTAGACGTATAACAGTATTGGACGCATAATCAGCAATTCTGATAATAAAATAGAGTCTCAGTCCTTAACTATAATGATTTAGTAAAAGAAATACTATCCCTACTGCATCCAGAGTTCAAATCCTCTTTATGGTACATCCAACATGAGATACTTGAAACAATTCCTCAGAAATAGATTCTCAAGTTCAAATTAGCTCCGGTAGTTGATGACCTTAGCCATAAACCCTGTAATAAACCTGAAATCATCCTTTTTTATTGTTCGCATAGCGTGAATTTCTTATGTTTTTGCGCGATTTGATCGAAGGCAATTACCGCGCGTCTTCCTCAAGATTCAATTATCTCTTAGCTATCGATTATCAGAGTACAAACAGAAGAAAAAAGCATTAAACGCATCCCGCTAACGATTCCCTATTTTACCCCCAACAGCAGGAGGAAAGTGCGTTTTTTTGCTGGTAGGCTCTTCTGAAAACAAGGCTCGTATTGAAACACGCAAAATAGCCATGACCAAAGGAATCACACGGAAGATTACTGCAAACTATTTCCTTCGCCGGTACAACCCTTTTTACAAGCGGCGGCAATGAGGAGCCGACGGAGCGTGTCCAGGGCCGCGTCACAAGGCGGCGTCGGATGGCAAGAAACACGCTGAGGTTGCCTTACCGCGGGCAGGCTTCTTGTCTTCCAGTACGTTAGAGGCGGAAGTCCTTCAGATCATAGACAACTTCAAAATTAATTGACGAGATCAGAAATCAATAATAACGTCTTCTAGGAGGTATTAAATGATATTGAATTCCAAAATCCCATGACAACATGATACAAGAGTATTAGGGTATATTATACTTGGTTTATTCACTAAAACATACCACACTTCAAGAAACAAGAATAAATATAGTTAAGAGATCTATAATTTCTTGAGTGCTAGAGAAAAATCTTCAAAATTAGGAACTGGCATCTCATGTTATATACTTGGATTTGGTATCGCCTTTTTATTTATAACAAGACACCTCTGGAAATGCTAAACATATGGCAAATTCATAACAGAGGACGCAATTTGTGATATTTTTGGGCTTTCAGATAGCCAAGTGGGCCACGCGTTCGGCTTTAGTGAAAACAGTCCCAGATCCCGGTGGGGGCCCACGTGAGAAATTACCTATACTTCGAAGCAATTTTAACAATAGTACCACTACTACTAGTTATATTTTCTTATATTTGATAATGGCAATGCCATATAATGGGAGTGACAGCGATGGGATAGTTTACCGTGGACGACAAGAATTGGAGGCAAGTCTACCAAATCAGCCACTTCTGATTTATTCCCAAAATCCCACAATCATTTTAACACTTAAGCTTCCTTGCACAGCATCAAATTAAATCAGTTTCCTTTAATTTCCAATATAATGAGGAAAAAATTAATAAAACTCTTGAGTTAATGCTGCTCGAGGCTTAAGTTTATGGGCTTTATCATAGAATTAAAAAAAAAATAGTTATGTCTGAGGAAGCTTTTGTGAAGCGTAGGGAGCAGATGATGAGAGGTAATGACAAAGGAATCAGGTAAATTAGTAAAATCCTTCGTATGGAGTGTATTATTGTATGGGTGTGAAAAGTGGACCTTGAGAATAGGTGGACATCAAAAGATTAAAGGCCTTATTGATGTAGTCATGGCGTAAAATGAAAAAAGTGTGTTTGGTAGAAAATCGAACACGGAGGTGCTAGAGATGGTTAAAATAAGATGGAGTTTTAATTGAAGTAATTAACCAGCGGCATAAAAAATGATTGAGTAAAATATTGAGAGGAGAGGGGTTGATATAGAAGGTAATTGAAGGTTGAATGCAAAGGAAAAGGCAGAGGAACAAATGGTTTTAGATGATATCCTCATAAGTTCCACATAAATAAAAGAAAGGGCACTGAAGAGGGAATATTAAGGCACGTGAACCTACCAAAAGGTAGAATGCTAATGTATGTTTAAAATGCTATTTGTAGAAGTAACTCTTTATGTTTTTCCTTAACGTATGATGTATAACAAAGCATAAGTAACTTAAGAATACTTATAAACGAATCACAAACTTTAAGCTTCAAACCTCAACATTTCAACCTCGCTTCTTCCCGCTCCGTTTCTTTTAATTATCTGAATGCCTTATTAACATCCTTCCATTCGAAATAAAACTGCAAATCCTTAGCATGTGATTTTTAACCTCGAAAACTCAGGAATTATGATCACCGTCGTCTGTTTTTCTGGGCATGTAATCTTGCAGACTTTTCTACAGCAAATTCAACAAGGTAGGAATTTAAAATATTCCCTAAGTGTAACGACGGTTTTCCGTAACTTACACTTCTTTTTAGAAACCATCTTAACTTCCATAGAAAAGCAGTAATCGATTATCTCTTATTTTCTCAAAAATGTTACAATTTGCTGATGTTATCGTATATTTGTAGGGATAATAAACACCGATATATTACTTTTGGAGAAGACACGTGCGTAATTTAATTTTTCCAGGAACGCGTATGAAGCGGAAATAACACACATCCATAAATACAAAGGGCTTGAATCTTGTGTCTTAACTTTGGAATGGGAAGCAATGATATTATACTTATCAAATGTAACGTATGCATAGTGGAGCACTACCTAATTATTTAAGCCTTAAATCTCTCTAGAGAAGCACCACGGTCTTCCTTCGATCGCCTTCGTGCATCTACAGTAAATATAGGTCTAGCAACACACAGCGTCATAACATCGACACGCCTAATACGGAGCCAAAGAGTATATCCCTTTCGGAAAGTATTGGAATAATCGGCGCCTAGACAGAAGGTAGACTTCGCGTGATTCTCCACCTCCAGAAATTCCTTAAAGGCGGCAGATAACCTTCGATTCCACGGCGGCGATGTTTGGAAAAAATCCTTCCCTATCGTTAACCATCTGTTTTAGGCTCTAATCTACCTTCCGGCGTAGCCGACGTGACGTCCAAATTACTGCCGGTGGCCGAAGAGGATGCCGATCGGAAAAACCTCCGATGTATTTTTGTAGGAGGAGGCGGCGTGGGCGGATGTTCCTCGTGTTGGGCTATTTCTCAGACATTCGGCCTTAGTCATCCGAGTTCTTGTTACGCGGGCGATGATGAGGTTTTCCAGAAGCGGGAAGGTTGCTCATGGCTTACGAAGCGAATCGCATAACTCATCCGTTTGTTTTTTCGCAGAGTGGAATTCTAGAAAATAAGATTTACGACGTATTTGTCCGAACACGGTGTACCTAATTTTCGATAGAGGATTGGTATCCTTCCAATTGTGAGATGATAAAACCCATGATTGTCCAACATACGGCCCGCCGAAGGTTTTAGACTGATTGTCTACAAAAAGTAAATACATTTCGGTATTAGAAATATGTATCCATCAACATAATAATTCGATATTGAAATCCATACACAGTTATTCGTCAAAATTATGATAGCGCTGCCAAAAAGTTGCATTTTTAACCGAGAAGCTTGTTACTATGTTTAATTTACCATGGATAATTTCAATATAAGAATTAAATGTTTACTTACGTGAGTGTGCTTTTTGGTGTAAACAGTCTGCACTAATAAGTTATGCAAAAATACGAAATTCTAGTACGAGATTGTGGTAGTCTAATTTATGGAGTTCTCATTGGTTCACGTATTTTATTAGATCTCTTATGCGACTGTCTGACCGAGATGAAAAACTGTATGATGTGCACCGATGTAAAATTTAATGAATGAAAATATAATTTATTATCATCAGTTGGGACAAATATGAATGCATTTTTCTCATTCGTATTGTTACATATTTTTCGTTATATTCTATTGATGTGTAATCAGTTGCATTTTTGCAATAAAAGTATCAGTAAGTTACTAATACTACTATACTATGGCCAAAATAGGCTACGATATACATGCATGAAAAATGTGACATACATAAGTATAACCTGTTTTTAAGATGACCTTTTCTTATGAATCTCGCTAAAAATTGATTAATGAAGAACAATATTTTAATCATCAGATCTTAATTATCTAGAAAGTAGGCAGTTTAACTTTATAAAACAGGTGATTATGATGGAATGAATGGGATTTTAAATGAGGTTTACAATTCAAAGATAAATAAAAACACTTTCGTTTGTCCTGCTCGCTGCTTTGTAGTTCTCAGTCAGATGACTCTTCTTTTCCCAATCAACGTATTTCTTCCCTTGCATTTCTCACGAACTCTTTCCGTATTTTCCTTCTATGAAATGTTCCGAGATTTATCATTCCTAATATAAGAGCTGTGTGTGTTACTACAGCGTGTCAGAGTTACATAAGATAAAAATTCCATCATATGCAAGAAGTGTACGTGTATTTACTATTCGAATGCATGTCATTTCGTTAACCACAGAAGATTTCTTGAAGAAAGGAAAACTTAATGTTATCGTAATCCATAATAATCACGTTCAATACAAGTTAAAGAAAATTATCATTCATTTAGGATCTATTGGCCTAATTGGTAATTGAAATTGTTAAGAGCGGTATGAGAGTGATTTTCCAAATATATATAGAAAAAAGGGTGAGCTTAAAATGTATGTTGAGGGATATAATCGTGCTTGTTGTAGTTTCATCCTTGCTTTTCCTAGACAGCATATCATTATTTTCAAATGGGAAAGGGAAGGGCACTAAATTTGCTTATTATGTAGAGCACCCAAGAAAATTACAATGGATAACCGGAGTTGAAAAAATCTGAGGGACCGGGAATCGAACCCGGGTCTTCAACTTTTCCCACGGATTTTCTTACCTATTGAAAGATAAGATCTTCCACGTACAGCTCACATCTCCCTATGTGAGAAAACCCTCCCGGAAAGTAAAAGATCTGGGCTCGTTTTTTGGTATAGCCTCTTCGGTGCAGAGACATAGAAGAGAAATAGAAAAAGGTGGGTAGTTATCTTTCCCTGATTTTCCACTTAGTTACCATTTCCTCCTCGAGATAATACGGATTTCAACCATTAATTATCCCTACTTTATAGCGCTGGGAAAGAATCACTAACTTGAGACTATACTCCGCAAAATTGAGTCGGAAGTTCCATAAACACCTGGATATATCAAAACGACATATCTGTATGGAATGTATGTCAGAAGAGCAAAAAATGTTATCCACGAAACATGACCTCATGACGTTAATCTCAGTCTGCGATCTGAGAGTGTTCGCATTTTCATCTCGAATTATTAAAGANCCATTCCACATTTACCCCTCCCCTTTTTATGAAATAAATCAGATTGGTTCCGTAGCAGTTTAAAAATTTCTTATAGAATCTGCATTTAAGAAGGTGTAAGAAATATTCGTATTTTAAAAGTGGCGTTATCCATATTGTTATCGTATTTATTTGCTTACCTTACCCATACAAACTATGAAGTCGAAGAGATTTTGCACATTGAGAGATAACAAATTGTTTTTACTTGTAATAAGAAAAACTAGCTCACCCGGAAAATAAGACAATGAACATTCGATAGCATAAATATCTAACAATGTAAGACTGCACTATTTCATATTTTTACGCTTAATATTTTAACTGTCTCACGCCAATGATGATAACTGATTCGTTTTTTAGAGCATACATGTCCCATCTTGCACTGAATATCTGGATTGAACGTTTATCGCTTTGAATGCCCTTATTTGCGCTATAAATAAGATTACATAGTTTATTATGTACCAGATCTTACTGTTCTTAATGTATCTCATTATAATTTAATCCTTTGTTTGAATATGATTGAATGCTCCTAGGAAGTTTTATTTTTGTGTTTCCCGATCTACATTGAATGGTTCATTTAATATTTAAGAAGCAATCATCTTCTAATCAGGTACAGTCGTAACTTGCTTTCAATGCAATGGCTAGCATTTTATCGGTTTATTTCCTATATAACGCGAATAACTTTTTGGGATCTCGCAAAAACTGATGAAAAATCGTTACGGTTCGACCGATTCCTCTAACATCATATAGTGTGCCTGTATTACAAATTGTTCCCTTAAAACTATTAATGGTCGCTTTCAAAATTTCAACCATCAATATTCCTCCTAAGGAGCAACACATGTATGCATACGAAACAAGATGAATGAGGATCGCCTATCAACTCAGGTCCAAACCATCAAGAGCTCCACAAAGACGGAAACGACCCTTTTCCGGGAGGAAAAAAACACCGTTCCGCCGAAATATTAAGAGCTCGGACGCAAATAACGCTTTTTTCCCGCCATTTCCGAAGCTTCAGAACGATTCATTTTTCTTTCTGATGCCGCCCCTAACTTCCTGTTCCATTCATCTTGCCTTCCTAGGAAAATAAGAGTATGACTGGTGAGCGGCCTATCTTCGTCTTGTTCTCAAGAAAAGTTCCGCCTATTTGTTTCATACGGAGTATTAAGTCGCATACTGGAATGTGCATGATTCTTAAACCTCCAAAAAGACTCATCCCTAAAATCCCCCTCTTGACGCGTTTTCCTATAATCCTTGATTACTAAGATCTCCTAGCTCCTCATAGGAATACCTATTGGCTCTCCCTCTACCGTTCCCCTTGAATCTTACCTTTAATTGCATTCCTAAGTAGTTCATTTTTCTCGGTATTTCACTTTCCTACCTCTTTTTTACCTATATAATTCCAACTTCTTCTCCGAAGATCTCCAGCCCTGTCTCATATGTTTTGCTTTCAACTTCGCTTAACTTTCCTCTACTATGTTCTACGAAACACACGTCTCGAAAGACGTGTTATTATCCTCCTTTCTTAGCGTTCATGTTTCCCACCTATCGCAAAGTAAAACAGCGTAGAAAAAAGATTGTTACCAGTCTTTGTAATAGTTTTTCGATATCCTTCATAATAAGTTCCCTCGCTTCATGAAAACTCCTTTGTTAAGGCATTTTCTCTTCTAACCTCATTTAAGCAGCAATCCCAGGAACGATCTCGGCCTACGCACAGGTAATATTCCCTCTGTTCCAGCTTTTTCCATCAATCTCAATTGTTAACATTGCTGTCCCTACCTTGCTGAATGTCACTATTTTACTTTTACTGTAATTCATTTCCGTACCAAAAAAATCTTGCTTCATTTGATACATTGAACATCTATTGATAATGCGGACAAAAAAATTTTATTTCATCTTGAAATCAAATTAATAATAACCAAATGTTTTTGAAATGGTCATGCAAAATCACGAGATGTTAGTAAATACTGCATTTATAATAAATTTGTAAATATAGAAATGGACCATTCAATATTATGCGGCGACGCATTACTGATAATTATGAAAGTAATAGAATTACAGAAATTATAATTATTATAAAATAACGCAGCAATAAATTAGTGAAAGAATGAGGTGTGGGGGAGAACTCCTCGGCTGAAGGTTTAAAACACCAAAAAATGAAATTCCAGTCAATGTAATGTTTAAATTATCTTAGGATAGTTCTTCAACCTGAAAAGTACTTATAATAAAGGAAGAACTAAGAAAGCTTTTTAAACAATAAACTACCAGGTTCTAGGGAATCCAGAGTTACACATCAGAGAATGATTAATAATTATACTCTCATATAATCCTTAGTTTTTTCTCGCCTAAGCGTTGGATGAGGTACATTTATAACTATTACCCAGTAAGTTTAAACTTCAGTAACTTCCATAATCCCTTCTTTTGGTTTCAAACGATAAAAATGCTCGAACAAGATAGTAGCGTATCCTCACTACAACTAAATTCTTATAGGGACGATAAAGTCATCGTATCGTTAAATACTAATAATGTAAAATGAATCGACCTCCGGAAACATCTTAAAATTCAGCGGAATACGTATAGGCAATGATAAACTGCTAACATATCTATCTATAATCAGACCTATGCTCACCTATGTATCACCCACCTGGCATTATACAGAAACTATATAGGTTCGAAAGCAAAACCATTAAAGGGGTTCTGAATGTTCCATATCACACCAGTACATCTGAGATATACAAGTACCACAATATAACGCCTCTCTCTACAACCTTAAGTAAAATAACCAAAAGGTTCGATTCTAAGTTAAAACTTATCCAAAATACTTTATTTTCCACAATCTGGGATTACGATCTCAAAACAACTATCAGCAAATACCGCCGCCCAAAAGCTGTGCTAAATGAATTTACCCAAACCTAAATACCCAACTTTAATCCGAGCCAGACGCTCTCCCCTAACCCGTGATCTTGAGCAAAAAGTGAACTTAAAGTGATTAATATAAAACCATGGATAAGATCCCGAGTCAGGAGCCATGAACGTAAGTTTTCCGGAAGGAAGTGAATTTATTCGACGTCGTCGTCGTATATGCAAAGATTTCTAGTTGTCTATCTCACACGGAATCCAATACAATAAAGTACCTAAGGTTATTCTTCAGTTGACATCAACTCCCCAAATTTTTCCCATTTCTCCTCTCAGTTACCAATCACTTCGCTCTAAGAAAAACCCGCGCATAAATTTTGCTCTCATCCCAAAAGGACTGCTCTGTCACCGCCTCCTCATTCAAGAGCGGAAACATTACTGAATGAAATTAAGGATGAAAAAACGCTCATCCGAGTGCTGCATGTCCAGGATGCCACGAAGACTCGGAAAATAAAATGATACCGGGGCAGGAGGTATAAAAAATACAGACGTACACCGTGTAATAACGTCTCCTACCCACCCACCTTTCTTTCTGATATTTCCCCCTTCAATTGTAAGAGACCTTCGCACGCAAAAAAATGAGCATCGCCGACGCGCACAATAAGTTTTAAACCATTCAAAAGCACTTTCATATGCGCTCCGGAGCATTTTTCGTGCGCGGGGGAACGAGTCTCTACTTAACCCCCTAACCCTGTTTTCCTCCCTTCCTCCGACGCACTTTCTCTCTATATCCTTCCTTTTCGTTCGTCGTTTTTTTTCGCTCGTTGCGTCCGTTTCCGCGCGCCCTTGTGTCTGGGTACAGTTGGGCTGAAAAAAAAGGAGGCGGGAAAGAGAAAGGGGATTGAGTCGGTACTTGCATGAACACGTGCGCAGTAGGAATTTACCGAGTGAATTCTGCGGTAGTGGTCCTTAACCTTTTCAGCTGCTGGCACCTCTTCAATCTTCTCGTGCTCCCGTGAAAACATCTTACTCTTTTGGGATAATAAGGACGAAAACTGCCCTCTGCAGAGATTTACACTTATCGCGTCTTTAAGTATAATTAAAGATTGTGGTAAGAAGAAATGGGATTCAGGAAATGTTTTACAAGACTTTTAAAATCTTTGTTGNCCCCTTCCACATTTACCCCTCCCCTTGCATCGTCTCAATCCACATGAACTCCCTCCATCCCAACTTGCACTCCATTCGCCCTACACACCCACTCTTTCCCGTCACCCACTTCATTACTCATTACGTCATTTCCTGTGTACGGCAAGAGATCCCTCTCCCGGTTGCTATTCTGTCGCGAAAAGTGCGGGAGAGGGAGTCCACGAAGGCGTTTAATTGTGGGAGAGCGGAATTATGGGTAGGGAAGACAAAGGAGGAGGAAGCTTATAACGGAGCAGAAAAATAAAGCAAGGGAGCGATAGAGGAAAAGATGGAAAGATAATTGCCTTTCATTAGAGCGATATGGAGGCTAAGAGGTTGCTCCTAGAGCATGAAGAGGGGAAATGGCGAAGATATCAGAAGGGGTTATTAATCTTTAAAAGCACGGGAAATGTGTGAGAAATGCGGCTGGCGTAGAATGTGTTTGAGGTGTCAAAATTAGCTACGTTTCATAACATATATATTTTTGTACGACATATACTTCCATACGTACGTTCATTTATATCTACATACTAACTTCTAAGTATACTTACACACACAGCCGCGCCGTCCTATGGGTACGGGCGGCGGCATCTATAGGGCGACAACAGAAGATAGCCAACCATTACTATTATTACAAGCACATTATTTGTTGTTTTCTTTGTGATAGACAGGGCTTATCTATGAGAGATCATAATGTGAAATTAAAGATTGGTAAGCGTTCCTTACAGGAAAGAATTGTAGATAACTCAAGATAAGAAAGGAATATATGTGCAGTGGATTTAGTCGAAGAATGGAATCAATAAAATATTTTCTGGTACCAAGAATAAATCCTCCTAAGGTTTTGGAATATATATTTTCTAGAGATTTTTCGAAATCTTTCCTAATTTGCAAATAGCTTTGGGTGTAATATTGACACTTCCGGAGACTGTTGCCGCTAGCATATTCAAAAGTAATGTCAAGAATTAACTTATAAAGATAATTAACTATGTCAACTTACAGAATATGCATAATCAAGTGTTACTGATGTTTTTTAACCAAAGTAAGCTGGGAAACGAAATCATAAAACAATGGTTTTTCAGAGTCATACAAAACAAATTTTACCTGAAAATCGGGGTATGTATGGATTTGGTAATTTAATTTTAAGGGGGCGGCAAATTATGCTCGCACCTGGGCGGCAGATAGGCAGGGCGCGGCTCTACTTAGACATATAATTCTGTAAAAACTTTCTTATGTATGTACATACATCGCTATATATATATGATTCAATTCCTCACTAATGTACATGCATCATAACAAACTTCATTTTATATATATTGGCGATCGTTTGTCATTAAAGCAATTCGTAATTCATTAAGTAATAAAGGTTGTATCGGAATATTTTGATCCTATCACCGTGTACATCATCTTGTGTCCAGCAAGATGTCTTCTAGGATGTTCATACCAGCCTTTGAGGTAACTTCAACTAAATATATGTCTTCTTTGTTCTTTGTGAACCCAAATGGTATTTTTTTCCTTTCGCGAAAGGAAAGAAAGGAAAGAAAAAAAGGCAAGCTCTTATTTTCCGCAGAATTTTTCCTTTCTCCAATAGACACACGTGCGTCCCTTCGAAAAGCAAAATCATCCCTCCCTTCTTTTCCCCGCCAACCTCTCTCGTTATGTCCGTCCATTCAGGCAAATTTGCAATTGATGGATGTGAGACTCGATCAGGTAACCCATTCAACTTCATTTTGAAGCGGTAAACTAAGATCCCTCCATTGTCTTGATATAAGAATGGCGAATAACAACAAACGGAGGGGTGTATTAAAAGTGCCAACCGATAATTAGGATGGCAGAGAGCTGCAATCGCTACAGAGGCGTGACATTGGCGTGATTGAGTAAACGACCGCGCTTTATTTCTCGATTCAGTCGATCTTGGAGTCAGTGGTGAAGGTGCTCCAGGGCTTCATATCGATTGACGCTTTGATGAATGATGCTGCAGCGGCCAACTTGTTATTTGCGCCAGTTGCTGTACTGTAATTTAAGCCGAGTTCTTTCCCGCAGAAAACAAACAAGGGGGCTTACCGGTGGCGAGAGGAGAGATACAGTAATAGCGCCGAGTTCACCTTCTACAAAAATTTCACTTGTTAAAGATAATGGCTCTCTAAGGAGAAAGTGATCGCTTCGAGAGTGGAAACACCTCTTTCGCGCCGTTTGATGTGTTGGAGTTGTGCCAATTCATAAAGGGAATCCGATTAGCTGATAATTGATCTGACTTGAGCATGCAGATTAGAAAAATAATTATCAAGACAAAGTTTTTCATTTACTTGTGTCTGAGACTTCCTCATGGCTTTGATAATATGGTGCTGCCGAGGTATGAGTGGTGGCTTATGTTATTCATCTTTACTCTTTGTTGAGGGTCATAAAAAGTTTGACTCGTCCTACTCGTAATGGCAAAATGTACTCTTTGCAACGCAGTAAGAGGGGGTTTCCTAAATTTTGGAAGAAAAAATGATTGGTTTTCCATTTTATCGATTAAAAGTGCACGTATATTTAAGGTATTCTAATTTACTTAATTTCCATTAATTTAGTATCTTCTTATTGCTATTTTTATACAGACCTAACTTGTAACCTGATTATTTCTATTTCATAATTTGCTATTTCTAATGCAAATTTATTTGTATTTGTTTTGTCTATCTCATAATGTATCTGCATTGTTTTTCTTAGCTTTTCATATCGGATTTAACTTGCATTTTCCTTAAAACTTAGTTATTGCAATAGGTCTCGCAGGATTTTTTGCATCTCTCTTCTTTTGGGTGTTTTCCTGCTGTGATGCATTTCTTTCTAAGAGAAGACGTAATTTTTTCAACTTTTTTTGTGCAACTTTTAAAATCTTCTCTTACATTTTATTTGATGAGGAGATATAAGAGGAGACTGAGTCAACAAGCAATCATTTGGTAACAATGAATACAGTTTTTAAAGGAGTATTTTCATTTCAGTAATTACTAGTGACAGTAATTAATAATTACTTATTCCAGTTTATTTATACTAGCTGCTTGTGTATTTAACTGAATTTTGTACTTTAATCAGTAGTATATGCGTATATAATAACAGAATAAATTCGTGTCCCTACTTAAATTTTCCTTTAATTTTACTTTCATTAATTAATAAAAATGTATGTACGGTTTTACGGTGACTTAAAAATTTGATCATTTATGGCTAATAATGGTGAAAGTTGTGGAGAATATTTTTGCACAAAAAAGGTTTCGTGTTATTTTCCACGTGGAATTAATTGACTGATTAAATTTAGTTTTTCGTTCTGATGAAAAGTGACATCTTAATAATTAACGCAGAAATTTATCTATTACGGAACATGGAATTTGAGCGAAAGCATATCCTTACCTTTTCGATGTCCGACATAAAGCAGGATTAAAAAAGAGTCGTAAAATTTTACGCTTATTTCGATAAGATCACTCAGTTTCCGGGAAACAATGAATGATGTTTTTCTACCTCTGGAATACAAAGAAAAATGAATTATTCATAATACGCTCGCGTATCTTAGACGTCCAGAGATGTTGAGAATCTGTAAATCATGAATGAAGTAGAAACTTAGTAAACCTCCTGAAGTAAAGATGAATTTAGCGAAATATAATTATTTGATAAAGTTCTGCAAATTAAATTTCCTCGTCTGCCACCGAAGTAATTAGGAATTATAAAACTCATTAAACTATTAATGATCTGATTTCCGCGATAAAAAATTAATTTCTTACTTTAATGATTTATTGTCACATCGTCTGTCATTACAATGTATTCTATGTCAGATCTCGTTAGCATTTTTACGCATGAAAAACGCGATGATTCTTCATGAGAATATGTTATAAATATGTGCAGTATAGCATTAATTAATTCTATCTTATTAATCAGAAATTCTGATTCAACATTTTAGTGCCTTTTAAATCAGGAAAAGCTACCAGGGTTATATTGCGACTCTTAACATGCACTGTTTAAGGGTTTATTGGAAATCGATGAAAAAAAACTTAGATTTTATAATTCATTCACTGGTTCTTGGTAAAATATGTTTAATATCTTCTAGGCTAAAGTTAATTAAAAGATATTTAAAACTCCTGCACTTTGTGAGTTTACTGAAGCCAAAAAACAAACATAAGCCTTTATCTCTTCCTGTTAAGATGGGAAACCTGAAATACGATCGTAGTTTATTATACTTTCTTTTTGAATCGACTAGGGTACAAACCGAAAATTCGCATTTGATTCTGAGAATAGTATGATACAATCTCGAGACGAATTGTGCGGTTTCATTTGAATAATTTGTTTAAGATATTAACCATCTCTAACAGTCTCGAGAGAGGGTACAGGGTAGGTTCTTAGCTTGAACCACTGACATACGAGACTCCTAGCTGTCGCCAATTCTTGTGGTCGCGAAAAGCTTTGAAATGAAGGCGACAGCTGGTTTCATATTAGTAGCATTTTTAAGAGGCAATTTTTAATTTTCTTTGTAATATCAAAACTAATTATCTATATAAGAAAAATACATAAACTTACCCTTTCATAATTCTTAAATACGGCGTTTCTCACCTCGTTTGGATTTTATTGCCCATGAAAGGTTATCCATGTTCCATGAACCCTAGAAAATGATACATTTTGTCTTCTTCTTCGCTTTACACTTCACACTTTAGCTTATCACTTTACAAGTATTATGTATGTATTATGGTCGATTAATTGTTCGCTTGCTCTTTCAATTACTCGCCACTGCAAAACATCACTAATCCTCGGAGGGTTTACTTATATATTACAGTGGATTAACTTAGAACTCCTTACATAACCCCACAGATTCCAAGAGTTTCTGAGATATTTAGTGCAGTTTAACTACTTAACAACGAATCATATAAGAAACATTTCACACATTAAATGTTTCACAGGGCATAGTTCTTGATTATACGGACATATACTTAGGGGTTAGTTGTTCCATATCGTACACAAGCGCAGTAAAAAACCGTTTCTGACGAGTGAGTACACGTGTGTCTAGCATTTTATTTCCGTGAATAATTTTTGATAGGTGATAGAGTAGTAAAAGCGATGAAGGGCGATGAGAAAGGAGCGTACCTTCGGATTGGAACAAACGTGGAATGAGAGAAAATGGGCAAGAAGAGAGAACTGGAGTGAGATGAATAGAGTTGGCAGAAGGGGAATGCTATGGAAGGGAACGGAGGGGCACACTGAGCATAAAAAGCGACGAAGTTGGATGTAAAGGCTAGAGGTCAGCGGGATATCGCAGAATGAGAAAAAAACACGGAATAAGGCCAAGCGGGAGGGACGATTCAATGAAGAGATAATGGGAGAAAAAAGTAGAATGGAGCGTGGTGGGAATAATTGGAGATGTGTCTGCTAGAGGGCGCACTGAAACGTGTAAACACGGTTGAAATAATCATTATTGAAGTTGGGTAGGAGAAGGAGAATTCCCTTCCTATGAACTGAGTTTTAGCTTTGGAGGAGCGAAACTAAATGATCGTGCTATATATGGGTTCCTTGATAAGATTTTGAAATGTTTGTTTCCACTTTTTATCAATATTATAATCATTTACGTCTATTACTTGATTCACCACGTAATGAATGAGAAATAAATTCATTAACAGCCAACTATATAAATAACTAGAAATTTACCGTTTTTTTCTTATGTAGATTACATTTAGATTTGTACCCTGCAATCCACCAGTGTTGTATGGCAGGGGGTCTATTAACACCTTAGCTAATCTACCCTATTAGCTTCTCTTATGCTATTCGGAAAGAACAACCAGAAGTCAGTATGTTTCAGCGATTATTTCCATGTAACGCTTGGTCGTCGCCTCTCGAAGATCGCGCTCGCTGTTCTCCGGAATGACAATATCCTTTACTTCACCTAAAAATTCTGGACCGATGAATTTTTCGAAAAGCTTTTGTCAGTGATCAGATCTTCTCTCCTGCAGTGAGTTCCTCCCGAGGGATTTTATCATGGCCGTAACGCTACTGTCGAACCTAAAATCTCCACTGCCAAAACGGGCCGCTCTACGTTGAACCATCTCTAAATCTGAGACTAAACCTACTGCATGTGAATTCCAGATTGCACAGCAGTATTGAAGACTTCGTCGAATGAGGGAAAGATTAGCAATTTCTTAAACTCTAGAAAGTTGTATTGATGTGTTAGATAAGAAGAGTGAAAAATATGAACTGTAAAAATATTGTAAATATGTAAAAAATGATGTTGCGTATTCGCAACTTTTGGCCGAAACTAGTCTAAAGCCTTGAAATTTTCGTTTAGAAATAAATAAGGTAAGATGTTCAATAGATGTGATTCTTATTTGAGATATCGATGAAACACTCAGAAAATTTTAATCGTGTAGTAAAAAATCTACCCTTAGACTCGCGAAACAGAAAATTCGACAGATTTAAAAATTTGTAACGGGAAAATAATAATTCTTGTTGATGACATCTCTGCATTAAAATCAATACGACAATTTGACTACAACGCAAACAGCAAGCAAGCGAAAATTTGTGAGTAACATATCACTTTCACTCTCAACAGTAATGTTGTAGCAACTTTGGCCGAAAATGGGTTAATGATGGGTCTTCCAATCCATATTTTACACCAGTTATAATATTATTCGGTATGAATGTTGATTTTAGAAAAGATTTCAATTTCGCTTACTCAAAGCTATCATAAACATCTCAAAATAATTTTGAATCACGATGATTACATTTATCATGCCACGCTATGCTTTCCATGTAGGCATTGATTTTAAATGAATACTGAATCGTTATTTACGTCATGTTTGAATATCTATAAGGTAAGGGAATATGGCTGAGTCAATACATTAGTTTTGAAAACGAGCTAGCAAGCGAGAACAAAGTTCTCTTCTTACCAGGAGATGCTAATGTAGTTGCCGAAATTTGTATTGAGAATAATAACCTTTCCAAGCACAGCCGCGGAAAACTAGGTTCTGTACACGGTTGGTTTACTTGAAACTCCAGCTTCTTGGAGCTTGTTTTCAAGATTCAACGTCTCCTGTATGTATCTATGTTGTAGACGTAAATATTCGTGTAGGTTCCTCCAAGTTTAACGTTATTTCAAGGTTCATCACATGAAAAAGGAACTTCGAAACGAGAATGTGAGGATTTCTTTTTCCATAAATTAAGAGTTCTATGAAATAGACTTTTCTACAGATATTCTACTGAATATTGTACTTCCATATGATAACTAAGTTAGAGGTCATAAATAATCCTGTATTGAAGGGGGTAAAACTGTAAAAGCAGCGGATTTCTGTAACGAGATGGCATATGTATATTCATCGAAAGTCAATATACTCATAGCAAGGTGCTTTTAGCAACGTCATAGTTTTCAGATTTTCCTTATTGTATAGTGGAATATCTGCGAAAGGCAATTCCGATATTCGGAAAGTTATTAACGCCATCGGTAGTTCAGCAGTCACTAGTCACAGCAGCAGGGAGGGAAGCCCATTGAAAAATTACGTTGGGAAGTTATGAATTTAGAAGTAAGGAAACCGTGGGAGTACAGAACTTTATGTGCTGAAGGGAAAATGAAGCCACTCCATCAGTACAGCTTATATGAGGGTTGGAGAAGGAAAGAGGCATAAAGTGTTATATTTTCAAAACGAGAGATGTATAGTTAGGGAAATGGGGGGTGAAAGTGTATTTAAGAGAGGGTTAGACTAAAAGTTTTGGTAAGGACTCTCTAGCCAATGCTTGGTTTGACTTATTGTTCCAAGTAGATGGGGGATGAAATTTTTAACCCGCTCTCTATCGAGGACTTGCCTACTTCACTCACAAAACATCCTCTTGTTGGCCATTCCAACAATATGCAGTGAAATACGTACGGGTTTAAGTAGCTTCTAGAACATTCTTCGACTGAAGAAAACCTTACATAGTTGTCCAGGATCCGGGTAATATTATTGCTCTCTCTTGAAAAAATTTCCCAAAAAATATCTAGAATTCCCTTGAAGTTTGTTTAGTTTTGATACTCGGTTTCTGGAAATGCTAAGAAATCGTAATTGATATGATCATGTACCGCACATCCAGAGAAGACAGCATGATTTATATCCTAAACGAAGGAAAATATTTCGTTATGATTTACCACCAAGTAAAGGCCGAAACCATCTCCGTTATTTTGAAAATATTTTTGTCGATGAGAGAAGTTTTTCTTTGGATACGAGTATGATCTCACAGTTAATTCTGTCTAGATAAGATGGCATAAAGATGTTTACCAAAAATGTTATAAAGCTTAATGTTTGCATTACTATCATAATAAGTACAATATAACTCCCCCTAAATGGAATGGAATTATTTCTGTTAGAAGTAAATGAACTGTAAGATTAAGGTATGACTTCTAGCCTGAACATTGTTTGTCGCGCATTATTCTGGATTTTCAGCTATTAGGTTTTATAAGAGGCTACATTCATCAATTAAAGAGGGCCAAAGCTCTGTCAAGTGCTTTTTCGAATAGACATATCTCAACGACTTCCTTATTTATAAAGAGTTAGATGTAAGAAGAAACTAGGAAATCTCAATCTCGCACTACAATAAAGATTTATTATTATTATTTACAATAGTTAAATCCGTATTTTATCAAATCTCGTCTGAAAACGTTATCAATTTTTAAAAAATTCTCAGAGTTCTTCCCAACCTGTTACCCACTAGTCCTACTTCATTTGAAAACATTATTTGCTTCATATTTGTTATTGCTGATATATACGCAGTTCTTGCCAAACTGTAGTACCATAGGATTTGGAAGAAAAAGAGTTTAATGATTTTCCGAACAACGGTAATCGTAAGAAATAATTGCTGATAATTTAGAATATTTTGATTGATAATGTGACATCACGTTTGATAAGGAAATATCGCTCCCAGCGATTTGAATTCTAAAACCTTGGATTTGGACCTTTTCAACCTCCATTCCTTTTTATGATTGTCCTCGGCTGTTTAAGTATGCAAATGAATTAGAATAAAGTTTGATCGATAGAGAACAAAAATTTCCGAGTTATGAAGACTTAAAACCTTAATACTCTTACCTAAAAACCCTTCCCCTCTCCTATTTCGTCTCTCCAATTTCCTTTAGCCCTCCAAACCACTACTCTTTACCAGTTAGCCTCTACAAAACTCATAGGAAATCAATTTGAAGAGGGAACGGAAAACGAAAAAAATTCGCCATAAATTATTTTCGAATGAAAGGAAATATATGTTCGAGCGGCCCTTGATTTGTCTCGTCAGAGTGGACTTTGAAGGGTTCCGCTTTTTCGGGAGTCGCGGAAGGCGAAGTTGCTTTGTTCTCTGGAGGGGACGTCAAAGACGGATGAAAGCAATCGAAGCCATTCACACGTGAGTGCCAAATGCACTCGAGGATTCAAGAGCCGACGTGGCGTCGAAGGACACAATGACGCGCTCCTAATGAATCGGTACGAGAAATGTATCCTTGTAATTGTTTGGCCGTGGCTCCGACAAGTAGGCGCTCTTGAAAAGAGCGTCTGGGAAAAGATGTTGCGCGCAAATTTGATGGGTACAAGACGGGGGAGTGAAAGGGGCGATTAATCAAACCGTTCTGAAGGTTAGGTTCAAAGTTTAATGCCTAATAGAAATGCCGTATCGAACGAGCTGAAACAAGAGCTACAAGAGCGGCGCTCCATGAGAAAGCATTTGATGTGCCGCGGAATCGCTTCACGTCTACTTGACTGGCAACAAGGGGCTCAGGCAAGAACTAATGCGACCACCTTTCAGTGTACATATATCTGAGAGGCAATATAATTAATTACTAACTAGGAACGAGAACCTGTTACTCTTCTCAGATGTGGCGTGTATGAACAGAAAGAAACTATACAATACGGTCATATCCAGAAACACCCCCTTAACTCTTAGGGAGGTATGGAGACCAGTTTGAGCTTCAAACCCTTAAGAATCCACGAAAAGCCACGAAGAGGAGGAATGAGGCTTAATGGGTAAGATGAGAAGTGAGGTAGTATTTCTTACTGAGCCGAAATGCTATACAATTGGAACAAGCCCTCTTAAATACAGTCCCATGACCCTATGAGTAACATTTTTCATGAAAATATAAAATTCCGATCATATTCCATTCATCATGACAACCTATACAATAATGTGCACAGTTGCAAGAGGTAGATAAAAATATAACTACTCAATACTACCTATCTGGTCGTTGAGAAATTTAAGATCGATATATTTGTATTCATTATCTACTTCTACAATATCGACGGAAATTTCATGTAAACATGGATTCTTGACTCCTAATTCAAGTTTCTATCTCTGACTTTCCCTTAAATTGACGTGTATCCGGATTTTCCCCGAAATAATACTCCAGATGGTTGAAAACATCCATTAGCGGTACAGACAAACTACATCAGTACCAATAATCTAGTATCAGTTTTTTTTCCATAGCAAAATAGTTGCAAAATCATATAAAAGTGCAATTTTGAAGAAACCGAGTACCAATTTAGTAGTGCTAATGAGACTAGTTATGGATATTTAACTTAAAATATGAGTATACAACATAAGTTATCCATGCTCATACTGAAAATGTCTTATCAAGTCTATTCACGATATGAGGTATGGGCTGGGTAGTTCGCACATTTATCTTTCAGATGTTTCCATAAAAAAGAGCCATTAAATCTCTCCAAGCAGAAAGAAAGATGCCACGATAAGAAACCAAAAAATTTGCATCTCATCTCGTTTGAAAGCAGGTAACGTGTTTTCAAGAAAAATTTCCGGCGGAATGAGAAACGAAAATTGCACTGCACATGGATAATGCTGGGGTTAATAAAATTAAAATCCCGAGATATATAGAAATAAAATAATTTTTATGGTAGAAAATATATCATACGCTGTAATTTATGCTCCTGTGTAAAGTGAAGGATTCGCTCGTTTGAGGTCATCATAATTCATATGATACCATCTTAATAAGTGATTTGTATCTTAAGTAAGCATGAGGTAAAGCGACTAATTATCTTGGTTCGTCTAAATATGCTCAATCCATTCGGAAGAACATTAAATACTATAAATATTTGCAAGAATGCCATTATACCCTCAAAAGTAATATATTTCAAATTATACGATGTTAATTTAAATCTATCCAGTGATTCTTAGTTAAATTCCGTCTATACCTAAAACGTATTTAATACGTAAATCTACTAGAATAATAGGAGGAAAAATTACTGTTTGAATCTCTCATGCACAACTTACCAATGAGTGCACACAGTTGATGGGTTTAAAAAGATTTTGAAGCGGACGCTATCGAACTGCTCTGGGGTTATCTACCCTTCGTTATTTTAATCTATTATCGTCTTGGTTATTGAGGTCATAAATCTTGAGTAACATCCATTATTTAAACCCATTTCTACATTTGATTACCTAAGATGCATTAAAGCTTTCCCTTAGACTACTTCGCATCGGCTACTGTAGCCTTCAGTTGCTGCTTCACTCACTCAATTTCGTCCATCGTCTAAACCACTAAACTGCCCGGAGCATTTGTGCTCGTAAAATGGCCATTGTGCCGACCTCTATACGAAACAGTTGCACTCATAATGTTCCATTTAGTTCCGAGTCTTGGACCTCCAAGTGCACGTGACGGACAATGCAAGCTGCAAAAAATCGGCGAATTTTCCATCCGATTTCAAATCATTCGCGCCAAGGGAATGAACTGATCACGAATGGAAAGAGGCATTCGGGCGTTGAAATCTCCGGGTTTTTCCTCCCAATGCTTTCAGTTCGGTGGAAAGATTCTCTCTCCTCGAACCAACGCGGACCAAAAAGCTAAGCTTGATTTGTTCTAAAGGACTAAGAGAGCGACAGAGTCGCTCGAAGAAAGAAAAAGAGAAAGACGAAGTTTTTGAGAACTCGTTCAATGGTCTGACTCCCTCCCTCCTTCGCAGCATAAAGGTAATTCAGAACACGTGAGAGACTCCGATTGGAATTAGTTGAGGAAGGCGGAGTCGCGATGAAAAGAATAGGGAAGGAGTGAGACGAACACACACGCGGATACACACGCATCACGCACGCTCACATGCACCACGGGGGACGGTATACTGGCACGCATTGGGAGGAGGATGGATGGAGTGCGAAGGGGGAGAATGGTATGCCGGGAGGAAGGGTAGGGGACGGAGAAGTGAGAGCGAACGATAAGAGGAGGAAGGCAAAAGGGTCGCCAAAGTGGGACTTTTAAGTCTCATGCATATCTTTGAAACGCTGCTTGGATGCCTGCACTAGCGATGATGAGGGAAATTAATGAGTGACGAATTGGAGAAAGGGAAATAGTTCACCAAATTTGACCGTATAAGTCTCTCGTACTTACCATGGTTGCATATCTGTAAGTTTTTACTTGCTGTTTGAAAATATACTCTGTATGAAGGTAATCCTTCGAACGAAGTTGCAAATACAAAAGTTAATTTATGAAATACGACGAAACGAAAACAATCTGATAACCAGCGAGCCATGTATCGTTTTTGGAAAGGTGTTCTCAGTGAAGCAATGATTGCAGAATTGCTATTCTTACATTACACGCTGTGTGATAACATATATTCCTGATTATCAACCAATGAAATATTAACCGTATCGTTATTATTTAAAATACTTTAAATACATTCTCTAGCCTCCAGATAGTCTCTTGGGTAACGCGTTCGACTTCGGTGAAAGTGGTTCTGGGTTCGATTCCCGGTGAAAGATTTCGTTGTGTGCTTTTAAAATTACATATACAAATAAAAACTTAATTTTTCTTTTCATTAGTAAAAACAATACTTTAATGTATGTAAATACAACAGTGAAGAATTCATTCAGTCCCTCCCTGAAGACATAAAACCTGTCGTTACAGCCACAACCTTCTCGGTTCCCTGCCTTCCTCTTCATTTCATTATGACGTGCATCCAGCATCGTAACTTTAGTAAAATAACTCCTTGGCCAGTATTTCTGTTTTTTACCAATGATTTTTCCTTCCAATACATATATTTTTTAAAAAGGAGTTTCACCGGAGCGTGTCCTTTGAGTTACTACACACTATTTATATAACTTGCTGCCATAATACTCGTACTTCATACAATAGAGTACTTAGTCTATGAGTTTCAGAATATTTATAGGTTGCGCTTCGTTGATCTCGTAAGTTACGTATTGCTTGCCACCAAACAAAAAGAAGGTAAAGAGTCAAAAACAGACATATGGGAGGAGAGAAGAGAAATTTAGGTATTAGAATAAGAATAAAGAACATCAGTTTGGGATTAATGCATTAGGTTTCGTTAGGGTAAATATGTAAAGCAAATGATTTTAGAAAAGTGATTATTTTTTATTTTAACTCCGTATCTTCAATGTTTAACTTATATAAGAAAGAGACGAACAGAATGGTATGATAGTCTAACGGAAGAAAAATAAAGCAAAGTAACTGCGTTTTACAGACATTTTTGCGATAAATATCTTCTTCATGCATTTCGTCATCGCAGAATTACTTTAAGGTGGGATAAATGATTATGTTCATAAAACTGATCCCTTATTTTATAAGTATTTTATCTTTGATATGGATGTACGCAACTTACAGTATTTTTGAAATCGGTTTCATCAGAAACGACATACAGCTGTACTGAAAAGAAAGCCATGGGAATGTAGCAGGAGATTTAAAAAGAATGAACTTAAGAAGAGGAAACGAGAGGGTACAATGCTTTGAATGGAAGGGCCAAACAAGTAATTACAAAATGGAAACTCGAACGAGCGGGAAAGAGAGCAAAACGCCGGGTGGAAAGGGATAAGTGCGAATAAAGATGTAGCAAGGTAAGAGAATCAAAAGAGGCAAGGTGGGTGAAAGGGCTAGAGGAAGGGAAACAGAAAGAATCTGAATGTCAGAGGAAAACGGAGAGGGAGTGTAAATGAGCGAGGTAGCACAGGAATGGAATCCAATTTCGTAATGAAGGGGTGTGGTCTTTTTTTCTGACATTCTTAATGGTGTTTAACTCTGAAGCTTCCTCTATCTAACGCGGTGTTTTAAGCCTTTTATTTATCTCCAGTCTTTGCATAGTCTCTTCAGCTCATTAATGGAATGGTACGATACGGCGTTCTCATTTTTCGCCTTCATCAAGGTAGCTTTATAATTACTTCGGTGGATTTTAGGATTAATGATCGTTAAAGATTTTAGTTCGCACCAAAGTGGTAAATTGATTTGCACTGGTGGGCTGAGCTTGTAGCAGCGTTGATGGAGACAGGTAATCCTCGAGACAGCAGAATTCTTCTAAGTTAGCAATTAAAGGAAACACGGAGTTTAAACACAGTAAATCCATTGGTTCTTTAACTTGATCCTCTTCAATGGCACAATCCGTTACCTTGAAAACAAAAAAACGCACTGCCACACCGAAACTAAAATATCAGCATGCTCAACATTTCATTTTTTTCTATTATCATTCAATGAAATTTATGTGAATTTAAGTGATAATTTCTTTCCGCCCCTTAAGTGACTGATTTTAACAAGTATAAGAAGTAATACCACCTCCATAATCTGTTTAGGGTTTCCTAGGCAGAAAGTTCATGATCAAGTTGTATCAGGAAGAAGTTATAATATACCACTATTATTCTGATTAGCCCTAAGTTAAGAAATTCTTATGTAATGACGCAGTTAATTTTAGTTTTCTAACTGGATATATTTTTATTTTAAATCTGCGATGACTCACAATCAGTCTTAACGTAACTTCCTCGGAAAAACAATATTGTATACCGTTTATTAAAATCGAAGCAAGAATGTATTAAAAAGATACAATTGGCCACTTCTGTGTATATCTGTTGTTCGTGACTTATCTTTGACTTAGGTAAACTATAAAATATTTAAAACTTTAGTTGATTACATTTTATAAAAGCACATTTTTGGCCTTGCGAACAAAATCGGCAATGGATGTAAAACTGTTTCCTTATCTGCATTCTTCTTGTAGCATGTTATTCATATTATGAACCGTGAAATCTTATGATTTTTACAAGGATAAAGGAAAGGAAGGTAACTTGGTAGGTTGTAAAACCTACGAAAATCCCAAAGGAATAACAAGTGTGAAAAATAAAAATAATGTAACTATTACCTATTGTCACCTATTTCTAATTCGTATTATGCTAGATTTTTCATCACCGGTCTGTGATCAACGCATTGCCTTGAGCCCCAATACAGGCGGAAAGCGCAATTTGTATGCTATGGTTTTCGGGGATTGGGAAATTTTTTCGACATTTTTTCGCCGCCTTAACCCTTTCAACCCCACACAAAAAACCCATTCACAGGCTCATGCCACTGGAAACCAATGGTCCCTATGAATTGAGTCAACCAAACAAAAAGAAAAAACAGCTCACTCGCAAGGATTTTCTTTCTTGTCCAACTCAGCGCTATTGCACTTTTCGAACCTATTGTTCTCTCTCTATATATAAGCAATCCTCGTGTTGGTTATCATTATTTGTTTCGCCAATTTCGAAGTGAAATTTCTTCAAAACTTTGGAGATTCGGCCAGAGGAGAAGATTTTCTAAAACAAAGAGCGTAGTGAGTCGTTCGTTCTTCTCTCCCCTTTTCCGCCACGAGTTTTTTTTTCGCGTCTACCTCCGCGCTTTCTTCCCTTCATCCCCCTCCACGTGCGTTTTATATATCTCCTTTCTTCCCTCTATTCCGAACTGTGTTGCTATGCGACCGGTACCCCTTAGGCTATGCGTGTAGAAGGGCATGGAATCACGCACGAGCCCGAGCTCTTTTTTTATCTCACTTCCTGTCCTTTGAAATCGCTTTCTTTTCCCTCTATTCCTTCTCGTTCGAAGGAGTTGAGCGGTTCATGTCGTCTCAAAGATCTTTCTCATCTCCCCTTATGCACCAGACTTGAGGCAGACTTTATTTGTTCACTACGAGACTATCTCGATTTTAATTTCCCCCGAGACAAGGTATCTAGGACGGAATACGGCGGGCGTCGTCCTAGATCAGGGGTCCACAAACGTTTTAGAACGTCAACACCCTCGGAAGCTTCTTGGCTGTTTACGACCCCTTCCCTTTACCATTACATAATCGTAGTAGGATGAACAAAGAAAAGCTATAACGATCGCTTTCGTGTTTATTCTAAGGGTGAAGGAGAGGTATTAAATTTTGCACATAGAGATATGCGACTTGAAACCCCGGAATAAACGAAGTGAATATGTGAACATGACTGCTACTCGATCCATGCTCTTCCCCACTTTCCGAGCAGGTAATCTAAGCCCTAACATACCACACCGAGTCAACTCAACCCTGTTAACAAGACCTATGTTGGCTCTATGTAAGGATATCCTTTCCTGATATTTTTATCAATATACCAACGGATATATAGATATTCGTAGTAACAGTAATATTAAAAGTGATTGGACAGCTGAGATAATTTCGCACGTAGGCTCCCACCGGGAATGGAACCCGGGACCGCTTTGACCTATGTCGAACGCGTTGCCCACTTGGCAATCTGGGAGGCAGATGGAAATTAACGAGATTATTGAATTCTATTGTAAATGTTCTATTTGCCGTTATTCGTTAGTTTCTTGATTTAAATAGTACTAATTCTATTGATCTTCAATAATTCCCTATACTCGAATTGATCATTACACAGTCCCATAGATTGACTCCTATGCATTTTAATTATCGTTAAAATTTCTCAAAGTGTGTACTAGATATCAGAGAGAGATTGATTTTTCCGAGAGTTACATTGGTTATAAATGTTGAAAATTTTGTGTCGCTGTCGTTAGTAGAATATTAAGACGCAGTTTCGTTGGATTTATTCTCAAGTGTAATGCTTTTCCAACTCATTCTAAATGCATTTCTTCATTGGCGAATGTCAAAATAATCACACTTACATACATGCAAACCTATTCGAAATTGTGTATTAGGGATTTGAATCAGACATGTCATCTTTGCTGCTCTTGATTATCAATGAAAATCAGACGGATTGATTTTTTTTGTATAGTAAAGAATCTATAACTAATAGTCACATATGTTTAATTTAAAAAGTATAATTATAATCCGCTAATTATCCTTCCCGACTACCTTATTTCAGCTCGAATGAATGAAATCGCAGCTTGAGGAATTGCTAGTGTTAATTAAGGTATGATCCAGAATATTTAAAATAACTTTATTAAAATAACTTTATTAAAATAGCTTTATTAAAATAATACTTTCCGCTACATAATAAATTAGTTTAGATATGGTATAAAGTATTTTCATGTTCGAACATTTACAAATACTATTTTGGATATTTTTAATTGCTAAATCAAAAGGTATGTGTGAATTTCAGGCAAATACTACTTAGAACTCAGCAGCAATTAACTTACTGGAGCAAAACATATAACATTTAGTGTTATATAATGATTATATTTAAGACATTCTTTGGAAGCTTCTATTTTATATAACCAAATAATTACGCTTATAAATTTGGCATCTAACTTTTACGTCCCAACGTTCAGTAATCGTTCTAATAGAGCAACTAATTCCAGCATCGAAACAAGCACCCATAAATCTGCTATCTAAATTATACAGCCTAATATTAAGTTCATTCTAAACTTTTAAAAGTGTACTAAATTGGGGACCCTTCCATCTCAAGGTTTTATCCATTGATTCCAGTTTATTTTTGTTGGAATTGATATTAATCTTTTTCGCTTCTTCGAATTTCTACGACCCGTGACGTCTTCCTTTGAAATTCTATTTATCGATATATATCCTAGCGTCTCTGCTAAATGGTCTTTTAGGTAATGGATGTCTACAAAAGTGACCGTATCTTTTGCGAATCTGCGTTTAGCAATGGGCCTTGGAGTTAAATACCGATGGCTTTTTGGTAGTTTTATGGTCTCTGTTTACAATCCACCGAGATCAAGTGGTCAATAAACGCTTTTATCATCATAGGAAATAATTATTTCTAATCACTCCTAGACTTTCTATCCTGTAAATACCTTAATGTGGCTCAATAGAGAAATATTTCATACGAGAAAATTACTCATTTTATTTTGTGAATTTGTGCAGGAGCTAGGTAGGAGCAGGAAGTCTGTCTATCATACAATTACGGTTACGTTATCTCCGTAAATGTCTTTAAATATTCTACATTCAAAAATTTTCACGCAATTAGTTATTGTGTCGAAAGAAACTCAATCGATGAAAAAAAATTTCTTATTATAAAACTTAAGGGTCCTAACCATTTCATGGTTCCTTAGCGGTGACTTAGGTGAGAGTTACAAAACGTTGTATAATAGAAACTGTTAAATGAAGAAACTATATCTAAGTAGCTACTATCAGCGACAAGTACTCAATACTGGGCGCGTGGGAACTATACGTTATCAAGGCAGATACACTCAAGGTCGGGAGTATATGCAATATGCAAACCCGCCAATGGTATAAAATACAAAAACTTTTATTCACTTGCACCGCTTGCATTCTCACATCCGATTCCGAAGGAAGTCTCTCACGCTGTACAATGTGCCAAATGTGACAAAAAAGACAACGCTGCAGTTCTGTAGAACCTTTGTGTCCCTAAAGAACACGCTCGAAAAATAATAGCATGGCGTAGAAAAAACGAGCAAACAGAGGCCCCAAAAACATATCGGTACCACCGGAGGAGATAGCTCTTATCCGGTACCCTTTTAAAGAGGCAAATTTGCTTCCTTTAGCGCCCATTTCAAAATAAAAGAAGGGCCATTTTCCTCGCGACGTGCGAGTAACTCACACACACGCGCTGGCACAAAGGAAGGCATGACTTAAAGACACTGAGAAACATCTCTCATCTCGACTTCTCTGGAGAGAAGATCTCTATCTCCGTAAAAATCTCCGGTAGATGCTCTAGGGGCGCCCTATAAGGTCGCAGAGGGGTTCCGCTTGACCAAGGGTCAGTCTAACCGGTCACCTTCTGGAGGGGATCCTCTCTCTTGTTTATATCTCTTTCCATTGTCTTTGCGGCTGGTCTGACAAGGCAGTTCCCGGCCCACCCACAGCCTCTTCCCGTGGTGAGATCGCACGGTCGATAATGTGCTTTACCGCGACATACCACAGGGTAACGTGCTTGGCCCTGTTTGCTGTTTCGGTCTCGTAACGACCTACAGTGCGGGGATTTGTCTCTCGCGTTCGGAAGGAGAGGATTCTGAGATAAGGAGAGGACTTTTTCTTCTTCGAGTGAGACAAAAGGGTAGAAAACGCAATGTTCCAAACATCTCTCTCGTTCGTGGAAATCCTGTGTCTGTTTGCTCTGTTTGGCGGTACGAGATAAGGGATGGAATCCTGCAAGAAACATGGGCCGCGTTTTTCCTTGATTACCGATACTATGTTTGACGTCGGAAAGAATGGATTGGAGAACCCCTTTTCTCCCTTCCAAGTAAATCCTATTAAGTTTTGCAAGGGTTCAAATTAAAGGGTGCCTGCATCTGTATGATTTTGAGAGATAAAAGAGTAAAGGAGATTTTTCCAGGTGCGAATTGCGAATCACTCTTTCTGCCAGGTGTGAAGGAATACATTCTCTTCCGAAAAATGGAACAAAATTTTTTAAACTGGGTTTTCTCTAGAATTTTTTTTCAGAGATACTATATAATTTAAATCATTAGAGAAGTTTAGTGGTTATAGATTATTTAATTATGAAAGTGATTTTAAACGTCCGTTCAATTCATAATCACATTGACGATTGCCGCATATGATGTAGTGTACACGATTATGCTTGAGGTTATCGCAGAAGTAGTTAATCGTTTTTGGTATAGTATTTTTAGAATCTGATTCGTTATAGTAATGTTAATCAGCAGTTATTTAAAAACAATTACAGACTTAAGTGGTGTTTACTTTCATTTGACTTTAAAACCAAATTTAAAATTTTAATTGAAACCAAATTTCACCATCTCAAGAGATGAGAAATAAACGTGTTCTGTTACCCAGTGTTTGAAATATCATTTCTGATTCTTCCCCAAGTTCACGCCAAAAATGTTGATTATTTCTCTCCTAGTAAAGAAGGAAAAGAAAAGTGCAAAAATTAGCTGGATCTGAAACTCAGACTTTAAGAAAAAGAAGTACATGTATACGGTATTTAGATATTGTTCTTGCAAGCCTCCAGTGACTTGTGGTAAGGGGAGTTTAAACGCCGATATTCCTGTCTACGTATCTCTAATAGGCTTTAGCTTCTATAAAGATCCGCCGAAAAAATTATCTTAAATATTTATACGACCTTGTTGTATCCTGTATTGTTTTCTTGTAACGCTCTTTTGTTTTGTTTTTCTCAGAGCTCGCGAGCGTTGCTAGCAGGAATAACATAACCATCAATCTCGAATCGATGATTCCACAACAGTGTTTCGACAAATTCCACCATCTTGGGTGGGATTTTCCGATATACTGTTGTGGAATGAAGTTGAGAAAAATACCTGGTTTTCGTACGAATTATGATAAAGATAAGCTCGTAGTAAAATCAGAGATAGATACTTTGAGTAGAGATAAAAATTGGCATGAATACAGAGAAAATATCGTCCTCAAAAATAAACGAAAAATTTCCACTACATTGAGTTATCTCTTTAAGGAAATTACGTTCTCACGTCCTCGTTCATTGGTAAGCGTTTAAGAACGGCAACGAAGGTGGTCTCAGATTGGATAATCATTCAAACGTAAACATGTCAATCCCTCTTTAAAACTCGTCTCTTATTTTAAAACACGAGTCAAGGCTCTGCTTAGAGGATCTTGGTTCGACTATGTTAGAATTCCGCGAAAACCCACCTCAAACGGGTAAGAAAATTGTATAAGTTTGGGTTAAGTCCCAGCGTGTGCACATTGGGTTGCGGGTGGTCCACACCCTTAAACGAGGAGCACGTTCCTATTTTCACCGCAGCTGCGGTCATCCGTGTCGCGGGAATACCTTGCTCGACACTGGCCGAGATAAAGCCGTCACGCGACCATTGGACCCTATAGTTGACCATCGGTCAATGCGATGCCCTTCGCTCCAAAACGCACGTTCCCAATTTGGCCCACTCCTCCCAGCGGGATGCCACTAAAATGACCACTGGGCACATCTCTGTCTTTCTCGCCCACCCACGCCTTTTTCTGCCACAATACTCGCGCCCATTGCAGAACCAAGGGATGAAACTTGGTACAGCTCCGGAAACGTACACACTTCTTTCATCTCGTCTCCCTTTTCTTGGATTGAAAATAGAGGTGGTAAAGGTGGAACCACTGATGGAGAACAGTTTCTGCGTCACAGAACTGGAAGCGTCTATATTTACGCCGATGTTTCTCTAAGAAAGCACTGCTTAAAGAACGGAGCTGGTTGCATGGCGAATGCAGTAACAAAAAGCCCAACTGTATAGGGAAGTAAGGATTTTGGTCGCAAATATTTCTGGCATTATTACCTATAAAGAACTTCTTCATTTCTGTGGATAAACATTTAGTTTATCCAGAAGATAATGGAGTTAGTTTCAATGTTCTGTTAGTTTAGTTACAATTTTATGCATAATGGAAAATAGTCGATAAAATGGAAAAGATTGTTTTATGCCCTGCAATCTTAGGTTTCTGATCAAGAATGTCATGCAGGAAAATGAAGTAGTTTCATTTCCGATATTCATATTTTGGAATTGTTTTAAGATTTTTTTTTCGGGCCAAGATTTAAATTAGCTATCAGATATAAGTGAATTATTTGCCCTCTATCTTTTCCCATTAAATATACTTTAGATATTTGATGTCATTAAATGTACCTTTTGTTCTAAAGGTATCCCCTGCCACGTGTCAAAGGCGGTAAATACTGTCTATATGAATATGTAGACAAATTAGCTGAGGTATTTGCTATTCTTGAAAGGTAAATGCTGGTCAAATCCCTGCAACTTTAAATATTTACTGATACATGCGTAAAACATTTAGTTACGAGATTATCATGTTTTTTGACATAGAATTCAATCTTATAGTCTTACTGCTCCAATTTTGTAAAATAATGATTCAATTTTTCAGATAATTGATAGTTTTTATTCTATAGTGTCAGCTGAGAATTGTCAAAGTGTGATTACTAAACTTTTAAAATTGTTCATACGTAAATCGAAATTTTCATTTGAAAAGAATTACTATTTAATGTATTCGTTTGCGAGAACAGCGCGAAGTTGATAAAATTTCATTTTCTTTGATCAGATAATTTTGTTATTGGTCTTCTTTTATAACGCCCTTATCTCCTCGACCCATAATATAAATGGCACAGAATTTTAATTTTTTACGATGCTCAAGTTCTTTTCCATAAAAGTTTTGCGTTTTCCTTTAGTGAAAGGCAATTAGTTAATCTTCTAATGTTTTATAAATCTCTGAGAAAACCAAGCTATTTCTTTTTTAATTGGTTTCTTTTTATTATACGACAGTCAATTCATTCACATTTCGCTTTAGCCCTATCAGTCCATTTTTATATTACAAATTTAACATTTTCTATGTAAAGATACTTAGAAAGTGGGTAAATGGGCTCTTTCCCAACTTTCATTGTCTCGTCCCTCTTACCGTGTCCTCAACACAACCAAGTCCCACCAATGTGCAATGCGTTTTTCTGATCGATCTAATTCAATATTTTACGAATTCTTAGTTTTTAGATGAATAACAGGAAAACTATTGGGATATTCAATTCCAATTCAGTAAAAATTAGAAAAATTAAAAGAAACGAATAAAATAAAACTTCAATCTGCTCGAGTCCCACCATACAGGTTCGTAAGTCTCACTGGTTTCACACCAAAAAATTGAGGAAGAATTTAATTTTACAGAATTATAAGTATCGCGAATCACATACAACAAGGGATTATATTTGATCATCCCCACCAATAAGAGTCACTGAAATACAAAATGTTATCAGTAGTGTAGAAGAGAAATTCATACGCATATAATTCATTTTGAAGGGTAAAAAATAGCTGAATTCTGACAGTGGTATACTTCATAAAGCCCCCGAAACTAAAGGTCTTCAAAGTCCTTTATTCCTTTTGATAACGTCTCAAAACGGTTTCTTCCAGAACACCGAATCACAAAACCCTTAAAAGAATTCCATTGTGAACGTTAAAGAAGTCCATTCAGGTTTTCCAGAATGGAGAAGAAGAGGTTATTTTGGAAACGAGTTCATCATCGGCGACGCTCCTTGAATTCTTCGGACAGAAGCTCTTTCTTCTCCAAAAGGGTATTTTCTAAGACTTTGGCGGAGGGGATTCCAGCTACGCTGCTCCCCGTTCACAAAGCACTTTTTAAATACTCATTTTTCTTTCACGGATTATAACCGCCTCTGGGTCTTACAGTAACCGTAAAAGATCAGCTTTGGTCGAGCAGGGAAACAGGTCTTTCAATTTCCACGCTCTGTGCTGTACTGGCTTCTCGGGCGGAGCTCTTGCCTCTAGAAACAGCATTATGACCGCCACCCACGTTTTTTCTCTTTCTTTAAGGAATCCGTCCCACCCCCAGCCCTTGCATGCTTTACCTCTTACCGGGAGTTTCTTCGTAACCTTCCTCTATGTGTTCCACATTCAGCAAAGGAATGAATGACTGAATAACGCATGTAGTTACTTCGCAACAAAACTTCGTGTCTTTAGTTACTTCGCAACAAAAAGGATGTAGTTCTTTTCCTGCAGAAGTACTACATCCTTTTTATTTGCTAAGACGATGGGCTTCTACAACATCTAGGCTACATCGGTTGTATTAACTTGTGACTTATTTCAATGGAATAATAGTCATCGCAATAGAATACTACCAAATATAAATACTTATCACGAAAGTAAAGTCTTAATGGATTGGTATTTCATGCATTTCATTACCCAAACTTTAATTGTTACGCATAGTTTACTTGCTACGGAATATGGTTTTTGGAAAAGCATATTATTACAGTTGACTAACTCACTGTCACTTAATAGTTGTCACGATAAGTTTTTTTAATGTAATATAACTGTTTAAAATGTCTCTCCCGTTTCTTTCTTTGTGTTAATATTCCTATTAAGTACTACTACTACAATTTCAACTGAATTCGACTTCCTTTTTATCTTTTTTCTTTTTATTAATGGATCAAATATAAGATGGGACTAATTATTCCCAATTTTTCCCGGAAGATAAAGTTGCTCATATGTATAAGACTGATATCACACGTAAAGTATTCTTCTGACGGATTACTTAAGCTCATAACAGGTACAAGTATCGTGCGTTATTCGTTTTTAACGTTCTTATTACTTAAGGCTAAATTAATTACAGTTATTTAGCCTTAAGTAATTTATTTTATATAATGACAATTTTTTATATTGTTTTATATGAAAATAAAATCGAGAAATAAAAATATATTACACAAATCAATTTTTATAAATTATAAATATTTAAAGAATATAACATAAAAGTCAACTCACAGAATGTTTATATAACATAATAGGAAGTAAAATCGATGCTTGTTTACATTACTTGCTATAGTGTGAATTTCAATTCCTTCTTGTTTGAAGGGTTTTCAAGGTATTATCAAAGTAAATGAATAAGTACAGACAGTCTTTATTAGAGCAGGTCTGAACTAAAGAGTTTCCTCTTGTTTAAAATCTATTGGAAATGTTAATGAGTGTAGGTTATTTTCAGTAAGATTTTGTGTCAACTTAAGCATTAATTTCAAATTAGAATTGCGGATAACAACTTAAATAATGAATGAATAACGAGCGTTCCACTCATTATCTTCTGCTGGATTGCGGTAAGAACATTCTGAGAGGTACACTGAAAACTCTGCAAAAGTTTATATAATATAAAAATGAAATAAAAAAGTATTTCAACCATCCTTACCCCAGGAAATGCCAAATTAGGAAATAAAAGTGAAGACCGTTAATGCAATAAATGAATAATAAACACATTTTTGCTTATCTTAAGGTTGCTCAGCCGTTTCCTAAAACTTACGCGGAAAAGCTTCTCGCTGCCATTAAGAAGGTGAATAGCCGTATACGAGCTCGCACCTCTGCCCTGAAAATCTTTTAGACTTCGGCTAAAAAGATACCACTCTTCTTCCTTCCTTTTCCTCTAAAATATTCCCATTCCCTCACTTCCTATTTTCCCTCTTCCCTGTCTCACTCCCACGACATTCATTGTGAAAACGCGACCACTGTGCAGCGTCATAAATGCCCGAACGGGAGTCTTGTGGCATGACCACCCTCAATCCAATAGCACCAACTCCTTTTCAGTTTCTGCAAAAGAAGTTGTTCCGTGGCCTCTTTAGGAGTAAACTAAGTCAGGGGGTGGCGATTCACACAGATCGTCACGAGACTCATCTTTGTGTCTAACGGGCATTCTGCGGGACCACCCCGAAACGCCTTTCGGTGCATCTATCTTTCGCCTCTCATTCACTGTTCTTTTTCCTGACGTTCACGCCATGGGGTGAGACTTCCCACCAGGAATCTGCCCGCCCGGAAACCCAGCGTCTCTGTGACGATTTCATTTCCCGTAAACACGTGGTTTCCGCCATTGATGACGGTGAAGTTTTAAGCGAAATTTTATATTATCCGGAAACGTTTTTGCAATTTCATATTATCCTCTGAGGATTTTAGTGCCACCTTCTTTAATTATTGCTCCTTACTCTCATTAGTACTAAATAAATTAATTGGTTTTTGACAAGGAATTACTTAGCCGAATTGAGTCGATGTGAATTAGGCAGATTCAGTTTGGGTTGAAACTAACACATTCTAATGGATTGGACCAAGAATGACGAATCTTTTCTTAGTTGATAAATAAAGGGCTTGCGAAATCATAGAGTGTGATGCTGTTATTTTCAATTTTATTGGTTCATTAAGGTGATGTAAATAATGAGTAAAGAAACGGTTTCTTTACCAACTCGATACAGCGTTCCACAAAATCCAGCATTAATTTATTCGACGTAAATAATCGTTAGTTATCATAATTTATGATTAGAATCCACATTTAATTAATCCGGGGATTTTTTTCAAAGTTAAGAATGTATTACAAGAATAGTGCTGCAAGAGTTTCGCTAGCCAAAATAATTCTCTCGCGTGTCACTTAGGGTCACAGTTTTCCATTCCTGGATTAAACTCACAACAAGTAGCCCAATTGGTACTGTCCAATTTAATTTATTGTAGAGGTTCTGTTTTAGAAGACTACGATATGATACCTGAATTAAAATTATAGGGTAGCCAAGTTAATAAATTAATTGCAGTTATTGATGCCCTTTGAATGTTAATTTTGCAATTCAAAGACGGCCAGAAGCAGACTCCCATCAGTCGACCTGAGGACGCAGACTAGAATGCCGACGAAACTGCCGTCGGCTAGAAAGTGGAGAGTAACATCTACACACCACAAAACCCTTCGAACTAAAATTGTCATTGTTCAATACATTTATATTGAATATAAAATAATTTTAATATAAAAATATAAAAGAATTATCGTTTTATTTCTAGTTACAAAATAGTTGCTACATCGAATCTATACAGTATTTGAAATAATTTTGAAATTGTTAAATTAGAGTTGGATCCTTAAAACTTTATTTTGTTAGTTTTCTACCTTGCGATGAAGTATTCCATTCTAGTAAAAATAGCATAAAATATTTTTAGAATATGAGAGCTAAGTTCTTGTACACGCGCAATGATATTTTCTGGTCGAATCTCGAAAAGATAAGCATCAGGAAAATACATTGGTACAAATAAATCGTAGTAAGTGACAATATTACTAGAAACCTTTTTGTAATTGTACTTTAATAAAAGTATAATAATTACTGTAGATTATATATTTTTCCTTTATGGTGGAAGCTATGTGGAGTACCCTCAGGGATTTGCGTACACAATTCCAGATGAAGAAACCTCTTTGGATGAGGAGGCTCGGACTTCTTCCCTCAATTAGACACCATGCGGCAGAATAATTTACATTTCATTAAGACTCATCAGACTCCTTTAAGGATTCAATTCAACCGAATAATAATGTCCATTTTTAATGTCCTCAATATTTTACGGCGCGGCTCTTTTGATATCCAAGGAACAATGGCGGGCGCCATAAATTTATGACGGAAGCCATAAACCTTTCGAGGGAGGAAGGCACCATTCTGAAGCTTTCGATTTAGACATCCTTCACTCCGGACAAAAATTTATCGCATGCGCACCTAGCATTGTACCGCCGAATCGTCAAGGGGAATAATTCATCAGCCTTCGGTGGGCAGTAGAAGAAGCAGCAATTTGTCCACTCAAGCCCTCCCGCGAGGATGGGAGCGGAAACCACACCAAAGAAACAAATAAATCAAACAGAAGCGACAGTGAGGTCGATTGAAGGCGAAAGTTTGACCATCGCAGAGCGTACGGCGATGTTGGAGACAAACGGCCATCCTCGATCTCCCGCGTCCATCTCTGCAGAGGAACAGGTCTCGGACGTGCGAATCTCCGAAAAAGGAATTATCCCACGCATTGTCGGTGGGAGAAAACCACCGCGCGTGTCCCAAAAGTTTCCCAGAGATTTCGGTCTACACCCTTTCTCTCATTTCTACCACAACAAGAGTGTGTTTACGGTTACCGGTCCCGATGTCCATCTGTCAATATCCCTTGATCTCCTGACCGACGTCCGCCGCGGGAGTCTCTAACCCTTTTTTCCGCTGTCCATGCCTCCGCCTTTCTGGGTATTCCATGCGGAGATGCCTCCGGCGATGCGTTACAATGCGTGGACTTTCTGGAAGGTGACGTTAAGCCGGGTCAGAATGTGCGGACTGGAATAATCCTGAGCGGTGACACGCTTCGACAGGGCTGTCCTTCTGGGATAAGTTTTCTTAGTGCGCGAGGAATTGTTTTTTTAATCTCTTCGGAAGGGGAAGAAACCATCCGATGAGATTTTGCATCTACTGGTGCCGAGATACACGAGAAAGAAGTTTGTTTGGAAAGAGGATACTTTCGCAGAAGGGCATGCTCCTAAGGTAATGCTAAGCGAAAGCTCCCTAATCATGTGATTAAACCGAAGGCAAGGCATTAAAACACATTCCAAAACAGTGTTTAAGATATGAAGAAAACATGTTACCTGGAAATGGATGAAATACGATACGTTTTCAACAGAGATTTATTTCAATTCGGCAGTGGATGAACAGGTCGGTTTGAGATATATTTCTAAAAGATTTCATTTTGTACTTAAGGTAGTTAATCCCCTTATCTGATGCCTCAGGTTGTATCCTAATGGGACATTTCTTAGTTATTTGATTAAAAATTAAGTGATATTTAATCTTAAAATTACATTTAAGTAAATATATAACATTTAAATTTCCACGCCGAAGTAATAGTTCTTGGAAAAGTAACGTTTCAAGGTATTCATTTAGAGCTATCACAATTGGTCATCTTTAATTTACTGCTTTTTTTTATAAGATATCATGAATTCAAAAACTCTACTTCTTCGTTCATTTTAGATTTTAGATTGGAAGCAGAAGGATGAGGAATTTCACTTATATTTACGGATTAATCTAATTGACTCCCAGATGTCACTGATATGCAAGAATATTTGTTGATCCTTTCTATAATAATCCATATTTTCATTTCAGCCCATTGAAATCCTTCTTATTAAAGATGAAATTATACTTTAGTTTGAAGATAGGGAAATTCCCATAAGTGATATGAACCAAAGTCGTTTTCTTAAGTGTTAAGTTGACTAATTGGAGAGCTTACAAACATTCTTCATGGTATAATATATTTATTATATTCTTAATATTAAAACTTTTGGACCTTTTACACTATCTTTCCTATGCGTTGGATGTATTGACCTATCTCTATTTATTAAGACTGTCCTCGTTTTACTAAAATGATGAATCTACAAGAAACTACACGTATGTACGTTGTTAGAAACTTCGTCTCAAAAATTAAAGAGCTATTCTAAGAAAGGAATTAAGACTTAAAAATGAATGAGTATTACTATTTAACAATTTAACCATATTACTTCACTCTTTCTTGTCAAAATTATCGAAAATTATCACCATATCGTATCAGTGCATTGTTTCTTGAGCCGTATTAATTCTATTCAAATTGAAAATTGTTAACGAAATCTTCCTGGAGTGACTGTGTGTTATAATTAATGTTATTACCAAAGCATTCCGTGAAGGAATCCTACAGATTGATTCATCTCTCGAATTATCATTAAAACTTACATAAGAATCTTGCAATATTCATAAGGTATCAGGCTGGAAACTTCAACGTCTGCATCGGACACATCCCCGCATTTGATGCAAGAAGCACTTCGGAAATACTTCATAACGAATGTCATGGCAAAAAGAAAGTAGGACTGTTTCATTCGCTGATTGAATCAATCTTTGAAACACAGAAACAGAAGTACATTTTGCCGCTGCGATGTCATCTTCGCTATATTCCTCGAAGAGAAACCCATCTGGTATTATCTCGCGGAGTCCCTAACGGTACGTTAGAAACTCTGTAGAGGAAGAAAATATCGTTTCTTTAGAAGCCAAGGAAGTATGAATAATGGTTTTTGAGCTTTCGCTAAAGATTTTGAGAACAAATGGGGTGAAAGAAAGGGTTTTCGGGAAAGAAGGGGTTTTGTGGTGGCGAGGCTTTCAGAGGCGAATGTCGCTCCTGCCCTTTGTCGCTTTTCTCTCGCGACCAGAATGGAGACGATTTTTTACCCTTCTCTCCGTGAGATAAGAGAGTCCCGAACTTCTCAAGGTCCCAACGAAGGTCTTTTCCACATATTTCTCACTCATGAGACGAGCCTGTCATTATCGATGATCTCTGGCGATAATGAAAAAGTTATAAAAGCGGCGCAGGACATCTTTTCCGTCTACGATCGAGATAGGTGCTGCACGTCTTGGATTTATCGCGGAAGCTCATCTATGATTTTGGAGGGAAAACTGCGAGTGAAGGATTCTTTTTCCAAGGATGTCTCTACAAAGGAGAAGGTTTGCAATCTGCACTTGCGTTGAAGGGCGCCACATGATTCAGGAAGCTGTAAATTTGATCTTACGTTAGGGGCTCAAGGAGTGTGAGGCCTCACTAGAAAATTATTCATCGTAGATGATTGATAAAAGGTACATTTTTGGAGCCCAATAACGACGTTCTATAAAGTACGTAGCAGGCCTAGGTATAACCATACCTATATATTTCGCCAAATATGGTAGCTGGTAAACTCAAAACTTGTGAAGAGCGAATCAAAATAATTAGTTAGTGAAAATTTATTACGTTCTTATTGGTTGATGCAATATTTACTAAGTACTCAAGGCGTGAGTCAACTTCTTAAGCAAAGAACTCGTCTAATTTTTTTAGCGAGAAGTTTTATTCCAACTCACTCATTATACTTCTAGGAGAAGGAACAGCAGAATCCGTTAAAGGTCATAAACTTTAAACTTACAGAGTTCTTCATTTTCTAGAAGGATGGTTTCTTGCTGTCTCAATTTCCGATAAATAAAGAATTACACTGAAGGATTCATGTAGACATGACTGTCGACTGATCTAAGCATTTGCATATTTTAAATTTAATAAAACTTAGAACTATAGTCAGATCTAAAATACCTGACCCGAGTCCGAGACGTTTCAATACTCCATTAATAATACCCAAAGTATGTAGATACTAGTAAACGCCCCCGTCAAGCATGACGGGACTTAATTAAGTTTAAAAATATATCCATTATCGCATATATCTGGTCCTCTTGAGCACAAAAAATTTCCGTCGTAAGATCATAAAAACTCAATATATTTTTTACCATTATTTATAATATTTATTCTACTGTTTTCAAGTCATGAAAGCCTACTTTACGTAAATTTCTTATAAAAATTATTATAACTGATTATCCCCGTGCATTTATATGGGATAACTCATGAAATCAATGTTCAACAATTGCCTTGGTCGTCAAAGGGATGGGTTGTTTATTTCCCAAATATTTTACGAAATTTCCGTGTGTTT